>PVLD010024945.1:0-24578 GCA_004027595.1 Dinomys branickii
TCAAAAACAGAGAACGGATGGGACGAAGGAAAGGAGAAAAGAAAAAGACAAAAATGTATGTATGTATGTATAGAGGAATATTCATGAATATACATATGTGCAGGAGGGCTAACATGGTTCTACTATTGTATTATATCACTTAATGCTAAGCAATAATCGAAGACAGGATATTAGATTAATAGTGTATATCTGTATGTGTCAGCCTGAACACACACTTCGAAGATAACAATATGTGAAGCAGCAGCAAGCGGTGTTTTTTTTTTTCTGTTGTTGTTGTTGTTGATGTTGTTGCTGTTGTTGATGTATGCCTGTTTTCTTTCTTGTCTTTGGATTTTTGGTTCTTGTGTTTTCTTTTTCTTTTTTTTTTTTTTTTTTCTGTTGATGAGAGGATCAACTGTCTGACTAAATTTGCATGTCGGTATATGGGTCCATACATCTACAATTCGAAGATATCAATGGATAAAGCAACAACTACTGTTGAGACCATATCACCTTGTCTATAGATTAGTTGTGATTGTACTATTTTCTATGATAATGCGTGTCTGTTTGTCAATATGTTTTTTTACTTTTATGTTTCTAAAATAAATAAAAAATAAAAAAAATAAAATAAAAAGAGACTAGGTAAGAGAAACAGTGACCATAAAAGGAAAAAGTAGAGAAGAGACTTAAGAAGAAAATACTTTATCTTATATGTGCCCCTCACCAAAATACTTTCTGCTGTCATATTAGGAATTTCTGAAAAGTGACACCTGTACAAGCAGATGATTTAAAAATGCTTCACAAACATTTTATCAGTTTTAAACTATGTGGCAATGCTGTGTGATGGGTATTATGAGAGATGTCTTATCTTCTCTATAAACAAAGTGGATAGAGCAAAGTTTATAATATGGAAGGATAAATTCTCTGCTGATTCTACTTCATTTCATCTCATCTCCTTCAGGCTGTGGAGTACCACCTTCTCACATCACAGTAGTTTCTCTAGCATCTGAGCATATAAGAGAAAACATCAATTTAGTCCTTACCCAAATATTGCCTCTCAACTTTAATTACATTTTGTATATGCAGCCTTTCTGCACTCAGATAAGGAACCCCTGGGCATCCATATTCCAAACATGTAGCTACAATTTGGTAAGAAAGATACTTAACAAGTCGCTTATTCTTTCATTATTTGACCACAGAATGATGCATGATGTAGAATCATGGGGAAAAGATAGATCATTTACATTGACTCTGATTGAAATGATTAACTGAGACTTACTAAAAACATTTTCCACTCTGGTGTACACACTCTGGTATGGCCTTGTCCATCTCTACTGTGAGGCATGAATATCTTTATACTGTTATGAAAACTTACAATGTATATAATCTCCGCCTTAGATCATCACAACTGCTTTCAGTGTTCTCTCTTTCGATATATCTTCTGGTGAAGATACATTGGCGACTGGAGTAGTCTTCCCATAATTCCATAATTGCTTATGTAGCATCTCCTTGCTTACATCTTCTCTATCATGCTATAGTGGCTAGAGGAGAATTCTAATCACTTGGTTTCTCATCCACAGAACTTGTCATTCTCAAATATCTAAGCTACTTCCATGCTTTCCTACCTTATTTCTATGCTCAAGTTATGTTTTTTTATTCCTCAATCTCTGCCTGATTTTCAAGGTCAAATTCAAGGCCCCCTTCATTTTTGAAAACTCCTCTAAACAAATGTTAGCTGATTTCATTTTCCACCTGGAGGATAGCACTTGGGATATGCCTATATATTCTTCTTTTGAGTATGAATTAACATGATATTTGGCAAATTGCTGGTTCTGAATTATGCCTAGAAAAAGTGAGTAAGTTATTTAATTAGTTATACAGATTTTCTCCTCTGTGTCATATTTTTATGAAATAGTGTCATCATTCAAAAGGTACTCTGGAGCCCTTTCCGGTGCTGACCTTCTAAATGTTTGCATTATTAATTGCATAATACTGCTAATGGGGTTATGTGGCTCTGTTTGAATGCTTTGTCAGAAAGGAGTTGGTTTACCAGGTCATGGAATTTGTGGAAGATAGGACATTTCATTCTGCTCCCTAAAGACATGTAAATTAGCACAGAAAAGTTTACATCGGGCTCACAATGAGAAGATGTATTTAATTTACTTTTGCTCATTAATTTAGAAATCTGTTTAAATATATAATAATTATGATGCTTTCACATTGCCACACTTGTGAGTCAGGGACAGGCCACAGATTCACTGCATTAAGGTCAAGTGCCGACACCACATCCATTGATTGTAAGCGTTCAGCTTGGGAAGGAGAGAACAGCGATAGGCCCTGAGCCCTTCTGGGGGCCCGTGCGGTGTCATATCGCTGTCGCCCCGTAAGTAACTGCGCAGTTCTGGGAGAAGCAGGAGTGGCCGCCGCAAAGAACAGCACATAGTGAGGGTCGAAGCTGCCGAGGTACTCACGCTCACCCGGGTCTTTCTTAACTGGGAGACTGAGAGCAGCTACTGTTGTTTCACATTCTGCCCCATTTCAGTTAGAACTTTGTTTTTTCTTGATTTCACATTGCATCTCATGTTTCAGCAGAGTTGTCAACGTGTGCATGAATTTTCTGGTAATTTAAATATACATGGTATGATTTTTTTTAAAAATCAAATTACTGTACTTAGAAGAGCCACACTGACATAGTTTTCTTCCATAAAGGCAAAATTCTATTAGGTGCAAGAACATTTCTCCAAAGCTAGGGAATTACTACTTACAGAAGAAAAAAATGACAGCTAAGCATTTTAGTCATAGGAACCTTCATCATTATAGACTGCTTCAGATATTGAAAATAGTAGCAATTGCTATTATAAATGGAACTGCTCTCTTGATTTCTATTTAAATAATTCACTACTGGCGCTTAACAGAATCACTGATTACATTAACATTTTTGATGAGATGAAGGAACATTATAAGCTCAGCATTTAAACAACATTCTTACTGAGGATTACCTAGCATGGCAATGTTTTCAGTTTAAAAATAATTTTAATAAAATGCACCGGAAGACAAGAGTTTTCAGCATAGACGTTAATGATTGGATTAATTTTAAAGCTCTAATTTAATCTGTATATTTGTGTATTTATTTTATGGTCTCTGGCACTGAAGTCTCACCTGAAAACATGAGGACAAATGAATAATATGTAAAAAGGTGGAATAAAAATACAAAGAATACAACGACAATTAGAAGACTGAGTGGGTTTACTTCACTTTTGAACAAGTAAGAATACTCTTCCGTATCTTCGTCTCCTTGCTAACCACTATCAGAGCTGCCTGAGCATGTGGGCAGGCTGCAGGCAGGCTGCAGGTGGGACACAAGTGGGACATAGGGGCGATGCAGGTGCTCCTGAGAGGCCACCTGGGGAAAGAGCAGGGCAGCCACGCTGAAGTTTGTGCACACCCCTGCTTATGTCAATGCCGGGGTCTATAAGCACCTCTCAAGGCAGACACAATACAGTGGGAAACTTGAGGGGTCAGCAACCCTGTGCAGAAGAGAGTAAGGGAAAGAGGAAAATGGATTTAATAATGAACCAGCAAATAAACGGAATCCTGCCCTGTGAACTCAAAGCTACTGCCCCGTCCACGTGTGCTCCAACCAGCAGTAACCAGCTCTGAGCTTGAACTTACAGTACCTACACCACACTTGTCTTACCCACTGCTCTCCTAGGACCTAAAGCAGGGCCTGGTGGCGCACGCTCATAATCCCAGCATACTTGGAAGCTGAGGCAGGGGAAACAAAAGTTCAAGACCAGTCTGAGCCACTTGGTGGCATATCAAGACCTTGCCTTCAAGTAAAAAATAAGGAAATAGTAGTAAAATAAGAAAAAGGTGGGGAGCATAGCTCAGTGTGCAGGTCTTGGGTTCAGTGCCCAGTGATGTGCGCACACACACACACACACACACACACACACACACAGATACACATGCCCGTGCTCACACACAACACAGGGAGTGTCCTGAGAAATATGTAAAATCTGCGCTGTTGACAGCCCTTTCAGAGGGAAGAGGAGGTTACCCGAGATTGGGAGAGCCAGGAGCAGCAGCCCTAGATGCATGTCAGGTTTCCATTCTCACTGTCCGCGTCTCTACCTCTCTCCCTCCTTCTCCAGGAATTCTTTTTTTTTTTTTTTGTCTTTTGGAGACAGGGTCTCTCTATGCAGTTCAGGTTGGCCTTAAACTCACTTTGTAGCCCAGGCTGGCCTCAAGGTTGCAACGATCCTCCTGCCTCAGCCTCTCAAGTTCTGAGATTACAGGCGTGCGCCACCACAGCCTGCTTTCCTGGGCTTCTGTATGCTTTCGCTCCCGCCTCTCCCACCTGATCTGTAGTCTCTCATCTTTTCTCCTTTCCCTCTCTTAATCTATTAATCCAGCACATGGCACACAAATGTGTTTAACTTTTAAACTCTTCTCTACCATTTTAAAATTAACAAGACATTCATATTGCTTTTAAGGATATTTGTTCCAATGAATAAATATAAAATATATGCTTCTTGGAGGTTTTATCTAGCAATCTATAAGTAATTCCAGTAAGCCCAAGAAGTCATCTTAATGCTTTAAAATAGGTACACTGGCTAATCTCAAATATCACAGAGGATGTTTGGTAAGATATTTGGAATTGTAAAAAAATCAGACACCAAAATTTCAAAGACCAAATACAAAACAGGCATGTGAGATGAACACACACTGCTCAGCTGACGGTGAACAAATGGCAAAAGAAAAAACATGAAACAATGTTCAGCATCATTGATCACCCAAAAAATGCAAATTACAGCAACAACGGGAGTACATCTCGCTCCCGAAAGAATGGCTATCATTAAAAAATCAACTAATAGCAAATGCTATTGGGGCTCGGAGGAAAAAAGAATCCTTCTCCACTGTTGGCAGGGGTGGGGATTAGACTGGTACAACCACTGTGGAAATCAGTATGGAGATGCCTCCTAAAACTAGGAGTAAAGGCCCCATTTGACCCAGCTATTCTTCTTCTGGGAAAATACATCATAACAGAGCAATATTTGTGCACCCATGTTTATACAACACAATTTTTCATAGCTAAATCTTGGGAACAACCAAATGCCCATCAACCCAGGAATGGATAAAATAGATGTGGTATTTTATATAGTGGAGTATTACTTAGTTATAAAGAAAGATAAACTCAAGGCTTTTATAGGTAAATGGATGAAACTAGAGACCATAGTCATAAGTGAAATAAATCAGACTTTCATGGGTAAACATTGTATTGTCTCCCTAGTGTAAGAAACTGACAGAGTTAAAAATGATCCAAAAGGTACAGTAGACATTGCGTAAGGGAAAAATTGCTCAAAATGAAAGAACTGGGTTGGGGGAAAGGAGAAAAGAAGGAAGGAATATATATGCACAAGATAGCTGAGATAATTGTGCTACTGATTTCTATTAGTTCATTGCGAGGAACAGTTAGTGTTTATATTGTTTAATCAATCCTACATACCATACCTGATAATCTAAGCAGCTACTTTAAAGATAACAATATGCAATATAATAACCATTATTAATTTCCTATCATCTTGTTTTGAAATTCTGCATCATTTTTATTGTTTTTTAATTCTCTCTTTTTTAATTCTCTTTAAAATAAAAAAATTTAAAAGATAGCCTACTCAATGGAAACATTGATGATAAATCTAACTAACTAGGGTTATATCACAAATAGTTTTTTCAAACAGGGTCTTGCTGTGTAGTTCAAACTGGCCTTGAAGGAGCCCAGGGTGGCTCAAACTCACTCTCAGCGATTGCGCAGCCCCGTCCTCCAAGTGCTGGGATTACAAGAGCACCACCACACCAAACTGTATTACCAGCTTTTAGCAAGATTAAAAACTAAAACCGTAAGTTTCTTGAGTCCCACTTCATTATTTTTACTAATTATTCTGGTATTTCCAACTAAATTTTGGTTCCAGGAACAGAGAGGCTGCAACATTCGGTGTGCAAAGACATTGAGATGGAAATCAGGGAGAAACAATGTCTGCTTAAAAAGCCACGTGGGAATGTGCTGCTACTTCACATCACATTATTAGAAATGAATGAAATATTAAGTTAAAATATACAGGGAATGTGAACATTACATGTCATTAACATGAGTCCAAAATAATAACAATAACAGTAAGAATGGAAATTTTAAAAAGGGATTTAAAGCAGGAGGGAGGCAGGTGAGATACAAGGGGAGGGGACTGAGAAGAACCAGCCTGTGCTACGTACTTGTACCTACGCCCTAGGTGCATGTACACTTCCTGCACTGCAGAGGCGAGCTCGTGCAGTAACAGCTAAAAAGATGAAAGCACTATGCCTGCAGAGTTTTACCACACGCTGGGAGGAGATAGTGTTTACTCCACACGAACTGATCAAAAGAAGAGAGAAAGATTAACAGGTGCCCTATTGATATTATGAGGTAATGACAACAACAGATAGTATCAAGATTAAATGAAATAATCCAGGTAAGACAAAGAATCCATGTAACAAAAGTAGTCAAGTTTAATTATTGTGTGAAATGATACAGGTTCACAGGGAAATAAGAGTTAATTGCAACAAGAAGAAAGCAGTGTGAGGAACTGTTAAGGGTGAAGATGTAAATTCTAGTTTATTGTGGCCAAAATTTGCAAAATATCAGGTTATGATTGAATTAAAGTTAAAAAATGATATTTTCTTCAATTAAATATGGTACATGTAAGCCTATAAAAAAAAAGAAGAAATACCTAGGCTTATCTAATGTGGTTATTATAAGAGGAAGCTGAAGCTTTACAAACCTAACTACTTTTATGAAAGATATGTGTAGTTTTTGTTTGTTTCTCTTTTTTCGTACCGGGAATCAAACTGTGGACCTAGTGCTTGCCAGGCAGGCACTTATGCCACTGAGCTGTATCCCTGGCCCTATGAAAGACAGTTAGAAGAAAATGCAGAATAAAAACTGGCCTCAGGAGAGGATGTTTGGTACCAGAGTGGAGACGGCCGCTCATATCATGGCCATTTCTAAAGTCAGCTTTAAAATACTTTCAAAGCAAAGCTATAAAAGGACATAACTCAACCCTGACTGGACAGTAACACCCCACTTGAGTGTGGATGTACCCCTCATAGGGGTATCATTTCACAGCTATGGAAAATGCTCAGCGAAAACCAAGACAAGTTTCCCCTGCTTCATTCGGCCTATGAAGTCAATATTTTGATACCAAGCTTATAAAATAATATGGATGTTCACCACTTACATCTGTGCGGTTCACCAGGACTTTATAAATGTTTACATTATTTCTTATTGCTTCATGATCTTGCCTAAGCTTGAAATTTCTTTTTCAAAGAAATCCACTAGTGTCTTGTGGAATAATGAGCATTTCTGCAGTAACTAAATATGTTAAACATCTGATGCCATTATTTGCCACCTGCATCACTACTGTTAAAAGGTCTATGCAGAGTGTTTCCCATTTATTCCTTACCATTGAGTCATGATAGTTTTAGTACACAAGGGGTTTACAGTAAATGCTTATATAAAAATATTATCGTAGGAGACACATTGCCATGAATTCTCCCTCAAAATCCTCCCCCTCACTTTGAATGCACTTATCCCGTGGTCTTGCCACTTTCTGTAGCTGGTCTGGAAGTCCTGTGCCATTTAACACCAAGGCAGACTCGCAAAAGTCTGATGCGGTGTCCGCACCCACCTTAGCCACCAGATCCGGCACCACAGGACTCCTGGACTCCTGGCTCATCCCCAAAGTCTAAATGACCACGAAAAGGAAGCATTTTGAACCCATTCAGGACATCAAGGTGGCCAGGAAAATGCAGCTAAAGACCTTCAAGAAAGAGGACTGCAGAGCTGCTGCAGAAAGGAGCAAGAACAATGGGAGGAGTGTTTGAAACAGGAGAGGGGAAAGTTTTTAGGGGGAGTCATAGCAATGTGACTTTTCTGCAATAGAAATTCTAAAATTTAAACATTCATTATATTTTTACATCAGTCCTCCTACTGGGTATAAGTCTTGCTACATATAAGTACTTTGCTAATATTTCTACCTATGTATGATATATCTTCTCAAATTTTAAAGGAGTTCGTCAGTGTAATTTTTGTGTTAGGCATTTTAGAATCTTTGTTTCTCTTTTTGCATTTATGTTTATTGTGTTTTAAGTAAAAAGGTGTCATAAAATGACAAATTAGGAAAAATTGTTCAAATGAGAAGGGGAACAAGGAAGAGGGGAGACAGAAAGAAAGAAGGGGAAAAGGAAAGTGAAAGAGAAATAGGAGGGAAAAGGGCAAAGCTTTTGTAAAGAGGAAGAGAAGAAGGGTTGAAATGACAGGAGGGGAAGCAAGAAAACAAGAAGAGCCAAGATGTCTGTTACACAGGTGCAAATCCCCTGTGATGAACGTGATCTTATGTATAGCAAGAGTCCCAATAAAAAGATGACACCGAGGAGCTCTGTACTGTTTCTAGCGTTTTTTCTATTACTTTTTATTCTCTTTAATTGTTTGATCAGTCTTGCATTCTTACACCTGGTAATCTGAGCAACTTCGGTGAAGATAACAATACGTAATATAGGAATCATTGCTAATTCCTATCATCTTGTTTTAAAATCTTGTATCATTTTTATTGTTTCTGTGTTGTTTTGTTTTGTTTCTGTCTTTGCTGTTGTTATTTTGTCGTTATTTTTATTGTTTAAAATAAAAATAAAAAAGATGACAAAGTCTACACTTCTCTTTTTTTAAACTAATTTATCATCTGGGGGTTCTCGTTCAGAGATATGATCTGTACTGAGAGAATTTTTATCTGTGATATGAGAGAAGGACCAAAGGATGTCCGTTTTGCCAGGACACTTTGTTGAAAGGATTATTCTTTCTCCCCTGAGTTACTTTAATTACTTTGTTAAAATCAGTTCCCTACATTTACTCTAGGTCCATTATGGAGCTTTCTGTTCTGTTTCATAGGTCTAGGTTTCTATTTTGGCACTGCCCCACAATACCATGTTTGCCTTAGGTTTATAATTAGTGCAGATTAGGTGAAAGGTATCATTTAAGTGTTATTTTAAAAAGTATACTTACACAATTCTGGGTCTTGTATGATCTAGAGGAAAGTTAACTTCAACTTGTCAATTTATAAAAACAAAATTTTGTTGGATTGGATTTGGATTACACTGAATCCACCAGTCAAATCTGAAGGAACGGGTGCCCTCCAAGTTTGAGTATTTTGGTCACTTGAATGAGGAGGTATGCTCCTTTTGCTCAGAGACACTTTTTTGGTGGGTACCAGGAATTAAACTTAGTTCCTTGTGCTTGCCAGGCAGGCTCTGTGTCACTGAGCTGTATCCTCAGCCTGATATACTTTGATTTTCCTCAAAAATAGTAGAAATTTGTATTTTATAAAATGATACACAGTTTGTTTGATCTATTCATAAAAGCACAATATTTGCTTTTTTCTGTACAGTGGTGGATTTCCTTAAATTTCTATTTCAATTTTTTCATTATATGCTTAGAGAAATCCAATCAATTCTTTAATAAATGCTGTGTCTTGAAAACTAGTTCTAGTAACCCTTTTTGTAGATTCCATGAGATTTTCTGTACCATCAGCCATCTACAAATAACAAGTTTTATGCCTTTCTATCAAATCTACATTGCCTTTCTGCATGTACTGAAATATAATATTAAATAAGAGTGCTTAGAGAAAAATCCTTGCTTTTTCCAGATCTTAAAAGAATAACAATTAGCCTTTCATTGTTAAGAATAGTAATCACTCTAGTATTACTATATATATTTTTGTCAATTTAAGAAAATTTTAATTTATTGTTAATGTGCTGAAATTTTTTACTATGAGTTTATATTGACTTCTGTCAAATTATTTTATTGCATCTTCAGAGATGATTGCTTATTAATCTTTTGATACAGTAAATTATAGGGATTGATTTTCATGTGTTGAACTAATCTTACATTCCTAGAGGAAATCTTTTTCATCCTGATCTACTATTCAGAATATATTACTGGGTTTGATGAACTAAAATTTAATTAATATTTACCTCTCTGTTCATAAGCAATGCAGCTATGTAGTTTACATATCATGTAATATTTTTGTCTGAAGCTGGGATCAGGGTAATGCACTACTCGAATGGGTTAGGCTGTCATAATAATGATAAGCGCACAAAATGCACTTAAAAATCTGTACTAAAATGAATTTGAAGATGCGGGTACTGCTGGGATTACAAAATGATCTTTTTTATCTTTCTTTCCTTCTTTTTTCTTTCTTTCTTTCTTTCTTTCTTTCTTTCTTTCTTTCTTTCTTTCTTCCTTCCTTCCTTCCTTCCTTCCTTCCTTCCTTCCTTCCTTCCTTCCTTCTTTTTTTCTTCTTTCATTCTTTCTTTCTGGTACCAGGAATCAAACTCACAGACTTCATGCTTGGGAGGAAGAGGGGCTGTGCTCCTGAGCTACATCCCTGGCCCTGGGATTATAAAATGGGAAACATTACCCCATCAGCTATATGGGATGTGTTTTTTTGTTTTGTTTTGTTTTGTTTTGTTTTTGTTTTTTTTTATATGGGATGTGTTTATATTGAATTCACTCCCTAAATATTTAGTAGAATTTAGAGTGAAGCAATCACAGTTTTCTCTTTGGGAAGATTTACTGAAATAAGTTTTTATAATGAAAAAAACCCAAATATCACAACAAAATAATAGGCGAATAACAATACTTAATATATTGCATATTCTAATCTTCACAGTACTCATAGTTCATGATATGGACATAGAAAATTCTCCAAATGATATTAGCACATATCTTTCTGCAATGAACCAAGAGGAACTAGTAGCATAACCGGTTTGCGTTGTTTGTTTTTCCCTTCTTTCTCTCCCCCTCGCCTCTGGCTCTCTTTCCTTTCTAACAGCTTCTTCCCATGAAATGACGGTTTTTAAATGTCTATGGCTTCCATTTCATCTCACCCCAGCAAGACTGGCCAGTATGAAAAAATCATCCAATAACAAATGCTGGCGAGGCTGTGGAGAAATAGTGACTCTATTACACTGCTGGTGGGAATGCAGACTGGTGCAACCACTGTGGAGAGCAGTTTGGAGATTTCTTAGCAAACTAGGTCTAGAGGTTCCATTCAAACCAGCTATTCCCCTTCTGGGTATTTTCCCAGAAGATCTGAAAACATCATATCACTCTGATATATGTGCACACATGTTTGTAGCAGTGCAATTTGTAATAGCTAAGATGTGGAAGCAACCCAAGTGTCCATCCACAGAAGACTACATTAAAAAACTGGCATTTTTACATAATGGGATATTATTCAGCTATAAAGAAAGACAGTTTTGGGGACTTTGTAGGCAAGTGGTCAAAACTGGAGTTCATACTCATAAGTGAAATAAATCAGTGGTACATGAGCAGGCAACACATTGTATCACTGGTGTAAGAACCTGAGGGTGGGAATATAAACTAAGAGACATGAAGGAAATCTGTTCAAAAGCAAAGAACAGATGGGACGAGGGAAAGGAGAAAAGAAAGAGGCAAAAATGTATGTATGTATATATGTATATACATGTGTGCAGGAGGGCTAGCATGGTTCTACTATTGTATTATGTCACTTAATGCTAGGGAGTAGTTGATGACGGGTTATTTGATCAGTCTTGTGTGTCTGTATGTGTTATCCTGAGCGCACACTTTGAAGATAACAATATGCAATGCAGCAACTATTGTTGGTTTTCTGTTGCTTTGTCTATAATTCAATTCTGATCTTACTGTTATTGTGCTACTTTGTGTCTCTTTGTTAATGCTTTCCGTTTTTTTTTTTTTTCTGTTGTTGATGTAGTTCTTTCTCTATCACACTTTAAAGGAAGGGAAAGAGAGAGAGAGAGGGGAAAAAAAAAGAAAAATTATATATATAAAAAATATGTAAGAAAGTAAGTATGTATGTACAGCATATCTTACATAGTTGTACTACTGAGGTCACTTTATAGTAAGGAATAGTTGATGATTAATTGTTTGATCAATTTTGCATGTCTGTATCTGTGTTCCTGGATATACACTCCGAAGTTATCAATATGTAAAGCAACAACTATTGTTGATTCCCTGTCACCTTGTCTGTAAATCAGTTTTGATTGTACTATTCTTATGCTACTTTGTGTCTGTTTGTTAATGTTTTTGTTCTTTTACTTTTAAAATAATAAAAAAAAGTCTATGGTTTCCAAATAATTTACCCATTCCATGCATAGCTAAAATGTATCATATAAAACATGTCATATCTAATAACTGTCTGTTAATCAGTGAATTTATTTTTCCTCTTTATATTCTGTATTTTATTTATAGTTTTGTAATAATTATATTTAAGTATTGTAATCATTTTATATGAATATTTTGCAGCTGTGGAAAGAATCATCTGATTTTCCATTATTTTTTATGGAGAGATTCACTTTGACATATAGGTGCTCTGGATTACTAACATGTTTCCAGAACAAACTCTGCTCCTAAACCAAGATTTGACTATATCTCTCTTTTACGTACTTGTTAATTTTAACCATCTCTTGTACTTCTTTTTCAACCAACTTTCAGTGTGTGTGTGTGGGTGTGCACTCTAATGAATGGTGGAATGTTTTGAGTTTTATGGTTTTCAGTGTTATACATTTCATATTTCTTTAATAGCTGTTGGCCTATGTTCTGACCATCTTTGAAGCTTGTTTCCAAAGCTTTTTGAAGCAAGTGTCAAATCACCCAACCATAGGGTGAATTAGCCTAATCTGAGGAATGGTGCTCTTTGGGCATCTATAGGGGTCTTGCATCCACAAGGTTTTTGCACTATGATCACTAACAACTCAAGCAAACCCTTCCTTTGTGTAAACTTAGAAAGCATTCATCTATATGTTCCTTCTCTAGTCATTTCTCTCCCACAGTACACTTTGACCAACCTTGTGAAATTTCAAAGACTCAAAGAAAAGCTTTTGTGGATTTTCTTTTTTACTCTTGCTCCAGGTAATTTTCCCCTCACAAGTTTTCACTTCGTGAATTCTGGCCCTGTTGAATTTTATCAGTCCTGGTCTCTTTCCCTTTAAAGAAGGCTATGAACTCTGTTGGGGTATCTTGTCTTTGCTCCAAAGATACCAAATTCCCTTAAACCTAAGAGGAGTTATAAAAATCAGTGATAATCAAACGTTCATAGGGTGACTCTCTGAATAAAATTTTATATTTATAAGCAATACTCTGGAAGGCTAAGTTGGGCTGGTTACTCAGGGATATCTGAAGTTAGGGGCTTTCGCCTTCCTTATTTTCTATTTCCTTTCTCTGTTGCTGCTTTTGAATAACATTGATTTTTATTATGTTTTAAAGTGTGAAGCAGAAATTAGTATAAGCCCTTTTGGGTATTGTTAACTCTCACATTAAGGGCTTTTATTGATACCTAAATCAGATCATCTGCTTGGCATTCACAGGAAATATCATGAAGAAAAAGAAAAAGTCAACATTTGAATTAGCTCTATGTAACATTATATTCTAGATGATAATGCAAATTCACTAATGAATTTTGGCAGAGCTTGTGGCTATCCAGGCAGGATGCACCAAATTACTTGTGGGCAATTTGCGAACTTCGAGTGTTGTAATACATAAATACAATTAGCTTAACCTAGGGAACCTCATTAATAGAACACCATCAGCCTTTTCCGATTGCAGCCTGCGGAAAGATGCTCGTTTCTGTTTGAGGAATTCTACCCAGTTAAAATGCTGATTTTCTTGTCATGCAGTGGTTATAACTTTGGCAGAAAAAGTAATTTTTATCACTTCTCTAGTATGAATATAAGCTAATTATATACTTGACATTTTTGCATATTTGCCCTATTGGCCTTTTACCTCTCTAACATGGAGAGCATTCAGGTTACAGGAGTGGGTGGATGAATCTGTGATCTGTGTGCAGGTTGGTGAGCTTGAGCCAGTCTGTTAATTCTTCTCACTGTGAAAGAAGAATAATCTATATTCATAATATTTCCAAATATTAGTTATAAAAATAAACATGGAGGCATTCTGGAAACAAAAGTTGTTGTTAATATTGATTTCTTTATTTCAAGTAACCATTCTCTCAAGAAAGCATGAGCTGAGGCCATAAACCCTAAACTTGTAATTAGTACCATTTCCTATTGATGATACGATACTATCTTACTTGGAAAAGATTAAAAAGAAATAATGGAATGCACAATTTCCTGCTTAAGTCGAGACCTACACTCTTAAATTTGCTTCAAACTTTGGCTTCTTTGAGATTTAATTTGACATTTGGCCTTTTAAAGATAATCCTAGTCCCTTTTAAATTATCAGTCTCACAGACGGCAAATAAATGAGAAGAATCGTGTGACATTATAAAAAGAAAACAAAGAAAAAAGGAAAATGTCTCAAGATAGACCAAGCTTTTACAAATGTTACCGCTCTCTGCAAGGTGCCAACTCCTACCAGTGAGGCCCAAGTTAGTCTTTGGCCCAAATGACAGCTGTCTTTTGGGAGAAATGTGATGAAGGGACCTCTTAACCTTTCTGATTGGTAGAAAGTTGTTACTGATTATTCCTCACATTTATTCTTTGTTAACCTAAAGTGTTGACCAGTGAATTCTATTAATACCACTTCAGAAAGAGGATCTCAATAAAAACTGAACAATGTATTCTTATGGGCACACATTTCCAATCTTGCAGTTGACTCTTTCTAAATTCTTGAGAGTAACACCTGACTATGGCTTTGAGCTTCTTTCAAATGTCTAATATTGCACAGAGAAATCTTTGGAACAAGTATAAATTTTGAGAAGTAATAAGCCAAGGCCAAGATGTAGATAGTCAAAGAGCCATAGATTTGTCCTGAATGAAATGTAAACTGTAGGAAAGTTTTGAATCCTTGATTAACATTACTTGATTTGTTTTAAAATATCACTCTTACTGTTATGTGCAGAATAGATTGTGTAAAATCTGACGGCACCAGGTAGAAATAGTGAGATGTCAAGAAACAGTTTTAATTATCCTTTAATGTAGTTTCATCCAGTGCATGCTATTATTAAGAAAATGCTCTATGTCAGAGTATTCTTACAATGCTGTTTCAAGAACTACCACCAAATTCCATCATGGTTACAATTTGGCCAAATGTGAATCCCCTTCTTCGAGCTCGAGATCCTGCCTATGTAATACTTCTCTAAAATAGGATTTAATTCTGTTTCTTACCCACTGATCCTGGGCTAGCTAGAAACTCTCAAAGGATTCCTACCAGCACAGTAACAGCTGGTCTCTCCCAACTTCTCAGCAATTAACACTGAGCCAAAGTACATACTTTGATAATTTAATAGAGAAGAGAGTTAACCCAAATAATAGCAAACAAAGAGACATTGTTGACAAATGCCAGGGTAAGCTATGAAAACCTGTGGGAATGCAAAGATAAGATACAGTTCACTTGGACTACAATATTTAGGAAAGATTTCTGTAGGAAATGAGGACATACTTTGACCTGTCTCTCCCTTTTTTCTTCATCTTATATATGCATATCTTTTTCTTTTTTTTTTCCTTACTTTTATTAATACGTATTTGCAGTAATTCACTGCAGGGAATTGGCACATGTGCATAACACAATTCAATTTTTCCCCGTTCCATCTACCCATTTTTCTTTTGTAGCAACATATTCATTAATTTAGTATATAAGAACTTATAAAGTTAATTCTAATACTGGCAGATTGAAAATCAGATCAGTGGGCCAAAGAACGTGGAAAACACATTAGCCAATTGTACTAAGACAAAGAACAATTTTATATTTAAAAAGTGATCGAGAAGATTGTGTTTTTAGAAGGAAGGGTATACTTCATTGGACTACAAAAGTTAGTTCAGACTCATTGGATAAATTAATTATTTTTTCTCTATTTTAAAAATAAAAGATGAAAACATATTAAAAACAGACATCTATTTACAAAATAGCATAAGAACATTACAAACAATACAGAGTTACAGACAAAGTGGTAGGAAATTAACAATGGTGGGTATACTACATATTAATATATTCAAAGAGGTTTCTTAGGAAAACAAATAGAGATATGCAATAGTGATCAAACAGGTAATCATTAACTGATACTTTCAGTAAAGCAATAGAAGATAGCAGTACAACTGTGAGCTATCCTGTACATACATACATGATTTGCACTTTTTCTTCTCCTTTCCCACACACCAATTGCCCCTTACTTTTGAGCATTTTCCTTTCATTTCACAATGTCTGTCATACCTCCTAGTTTTTATTCACTGTTTCAAGTTCTTACACTGGTATGACAATACGTTGCTTTCCCATGGAGGTCTTGTTTATTTCACTTATGAGTATGATCTCTAGTTGTGACCATTTACCTATAAAAGCCTCGAGTTTATCTTTATTTATAGCTGAGTAATATTCCATTATATAAAAGTACCACAATTTTTTATCCAGTACTTAGTGGATGGACATTTGGGTTGCTTACACAATTTAGCAATTACAAATTGTGCCACTATGTACATGGGCGCACATATATCAGTGTGATATGATGTTTTCAGATCTTCTGGGAAAATACTCAAGGGGAATAGCTGGGTTGAAGGGTACCTCTAGATCTAGTTTGCTGAGGAATCTTCAAACTGATTTCCACAGTGGTTTCACCAGTCTGCATTCCCACCAGCAGTGGAGAAGAGTTCCTATTTCTCCACAGTCTCACCAACATTTGTTACTGCTTGATTTCTTAATCCCAGCCATTCTTACTGGGGGGAGATGAAATCTCAATGTTGTTTTAATTTGCATTTATCAAATGACTAATGATGTTGAACATTTTTTCATGTATTTATTTGCCATTTGTATTTCATTATCTGAGAAGTGTGTATTCATCTCAGCTGCCCATTTTTGGATTGGGTCTTTGAAATTGGACGGCTGATGGTTTTTAATTCTTTATATGTTCTAGATAGAAGACCTTTGTCTGAGGGACAGTCAGCTAAAATTTTTTCCCAATTTGTGAGGTTTTCTTTTTACTCTGCTGGTGATTTCTTTAGATATGCAGAAACTTTTCAGTAGAATGAGATCCCAGTTGTTGATTCTTTGAAGTATTTCACAGGCAGTTTGATTTTTGCTTATGAACTCTCTGCCTACCCCTATGTCTTCAAGGTTTTTACCTCCTTTCTCTTTCAATAACTTTAGTGTTTCTGTTTTAATATTGAGATCTGTGATCCATTTTGACTTCAGTTTAGTGCATCGTGATAGACTTGGGTCTATTTTCAGTCTTTGGCAAGAGGCAAGCCAATTTTTCCAGCATCATTCATTAAAGAGGCTACTGTTATTCCAGTGAGTTTGTTTGGCCCCTTTATCAAAGATTAGGTGGCTGTGTGTTTGTGGTTGTGTCTGTGTCTTCTAGTCTGTTCCATTGATCTTCTGGTCTATTTTTTAGCTAGTATCGTGTTGATTTTTTACAGTAGCTTTGTAGTATAATTCCAGGTCAGGGATTGTAATTCCACCTGACTTGTGCTTGTTGTCCAAAATTGCTTTTACTATTCTGGATCTCTTCTGGTTCGAGATGAATTTGAGGAACGTTTTCTCTAGATCTGTGAGGTATGCTAATGGTAGCTTCATGGAAATTGCATTGAATCTGTACAACAATTTGGGGGGTATGGCCATTTTCACAATGTTGGTTCTTCCTATCCATGAGCAAGGAGTATTTTTCCATTTATTGAAATCCTCTTTGATCTCTTTTTTCAGAGTACTGTGGTTTTCATTGAATAGATTTTTTACTTCATTTGTTAGATTGATTCCTAAATATTTCAAATTCTTGGATACTATTGTGAAAGGTATGGATTCCTTAATTTCTCTCTCAATTTGTTTGTTGTTTATGTGTAAGAATGCTATTGATTTTGGGGTATTTAATTTGTATCCTGCTACACTGCTGAATTTGTCAATTCAAGTAGTCTTCTTGTGGAGTTTTTGGGGTCTTCCTTGCAAAGTATCATGGTCATCTGCAAATAGTGATAGTTTAACTTCTTCCTTTCCTATTCTTATTCTTTTTATTTCTCTCTCTTGTCTAATTTCTCTGGCTAATTCTTCCAGAACTGTGTTGAACAGAAGTACTGACAGCAGACACCTTTCTCTTGTTCCTGATTTTAAAGTAAAAACTTTCAGCTTTTGTGCATTTAGTATGATGTTGGCTGTTGGTTTGTCATAGATGACTTTGATCAGATTGAGGTGAAGACCATCTATTCCTATTTTTTGTACAGTTTTTATCATGAATGCATATTGGACTTTGTCAAAAGCTTTTTCTGAGGCTATTGAGATAATCATGTGGTTTTTGTCTTTGGCTATACTGATATGGTGTATAACATCAATTGCTTTGTGAATATTGAACCATCTCTGCATTCCTGGTATGAATCCAACTTGGTCATGGTGTATGATTTTCTTGATGATTTGCTAGTAGTTTATTGAGTATCTTTGCATTTCTTTTCATTAGAGAGATTGGTCTATAGTTCTTTTTCTTGGTTGGGTCTTCCTCTGGTTTTGGTATCAGTATAATACTTGCCTCCAAAAAGGAGTTAGGGAGAATTGCTTCCTTTTTCAATTTCATTGAAGAGTTTGAGGTGTGTTAGTATTAAATCTTCTCTGAACTTCTTGTAAAATTCTGCTGTGAATCCATCAGGGCCTGGGCTTAACTTTGTCAGTAAGTTTTTAATCACATTTTCATTGTTCAGAGTTTTTATATCTTCTTGACTGAACCTTAGTAATTCATACATATCTAGGAATCTGTCCATTTCTTTTGAGTTTTCTATGCTATGGGAGTAAAGATTTTCAAAGTAGGCATTAATGATCTTCTGAATTTCTGTAGAATCTGTAATAATTTCATCCTTTTCATTCCCTGTTGCATGAATTTGAATTCTTTCCTGTCTTTTTTTTTTATAAGATAGGCTAAGGTTTTATCAATTTTATTTATTCTTTCAAAGAGCCAAGTCTTTGATTCATTTATTTTTTGTAGGGTTTTCTTTGTTTCAGTTGCATTAATTTCTGCCCTAATCCTTATAATCTCACTTCTTTGGGATTTGGGCTTGACTTGTTCTTCTTTTTCTAAAAGGTTGATGTGCAGCATTAGGGTATTTATTTGTTCTCTTTCTGTTTTCCTTGCATGTGAGTTCACTGCTATAAATTTCCCTCTGTAGACTGCTTTCATTGCATCCCACAGATTCCAGTAAGTTGTATCTATATTTTTGTTTATTTGTAGGTACTTCTTAATTTCTTCTGTGACCCATTGGTTGTTCAGGAAGTTGTTGTTTAATTTCCAAATGTTTATGGAGTTTTTGGAGTTCCTTTTCTCATTAATTTCCAATTTCATTGCACTGTGGTCAGATAATATGTGTGGGATAATTTAACTTCTTTTGCATTTAAGTAGGTATGGTTTACTGGATAGAATGCAGTCTACTTTAGAGAAAGTCCCATGTGCAGCTGAGAAAAATGTGTATTCTGATGTTGTGGGGTGGAACACTCTGTATACATGTACTAAGTCCATTTGTTTGCAGCTTTGCTACAGATTTGTTATTTCTTTGCTAATTTTTTGTCTAGTTGACCTATCTCTTTGTGTCAGTCAGGTGTTGAGGTCCCCTATTAGAGTAGTGTTATTAATTATATGGGTTTTCATGTCTGTTATGAGGTGTGTTATGTAGTTTGGTGCTCCAGTATTTGATACATGCATGTTTAGGATTGTTATCTCATTCTCTTGCAGTTTTTCCCTAACAAGTATGTAATGACCTTCTTTATCTCTTTTGATTGTTCTCAATTTGAAGTCTATATTGTCTGCAAATGTAATAGATATTCCTGCTTTTTTCTAGGTTCCTGTTGCAGGGAGGATTGTTTTCCACCCTTTGACTTTCTGTCTATGGATTTCCTTTTGAGTAAAATGTGTTTCCTGTATATAGCATATCATTGGATTTTGTTTCTTAATCCACTCTGCTAGTCTGTTTCTTCTGACTGGTGAATTGAGGCCATTTACATTTATGGTTATAACTGATGTGTATTGACTTATCATTGTCATGTTATTTACTTGCTGTTGGTTTCTTACTTTTTCTACCTGTTTACTTGCTTGCTCTTCTTGAGAGTTCCATTCTATTGTTGTTCTTGAAATTGCGTTCATTTTCTTCTCTGTCTAGAATGTCTTTTAGTACTTTTTCTAAGGATAGTTTGGTACTCCTGAAGTCCTTCAGTTGCTCTTTGTAATGGAAATATTTGATTTCTCCATTAAACTTGAAGGAGAGTTTGGCTGGATACATCAATCTTGGCTGGAAGCTGTTTTGTCTTAGTGCCTGTAATACTTCACTCCAAGCTCTTCTCGGTTGGATGGTTTGTGTTGAAAAGTCTGCTGTGATTCTGATGGGCTTTCCTTTATAGGTGATCTGTTTCTTTTCTCTAGCAGCTTTTAATATTCTGTTCTTTTGCTGGAGATCTGGGATCTTGATTATTATATGTCTGGGTGTATTTTTATTATGGTTGTGACTTGTAGCAGTTCTATATGCGTCATTTACCTGTATCTTAGGTTCTGTTTCCATGCCTGGGAGATTTTCTGCTAAAGTTTTGCTAATCCTTATTTCTGCAAATAATCTTTTCATGTCATTTGTGTCACCTCCTGCTATTTCATTAACCCCTATTAGTCTGACATTATTTCTCTTTGCCTCATCTTGCAGTTGTTGAATTGATTTTTCTTGCATCCTTGTTGATTTTAAGAGATCCTTCCTTTCACAATCCCTAGCTACCATGCTGTCTTCAAGATCTGAAATTCTATCTTTGGCTTCATTCAGGTGGTTTTGCAAGCTTTCAGTGGAAGCTTTGATTTCTTGGAAACCTCTTTGAGTGTTTCCTGTGTTCTGATTCATTCCTATATTGCTCATATAACTTTTCCATCTGTTGCCTATGTTCATCTATTTTTTATCTGTTTATTCTCTAGATGTGCAGAGTATTTCTTTCATTATTATTGTCATTTCATTTTTTGCCTGGGAGATTATGTCTGATGTGATCTCCTCAATGGCCTGGTGGAGTTGTTTCTTTACGTCCATTGAAATTTCAGCAATTTCAGCTGTGTGTTACCAAGTTCTCCTATATCAGTATCTTCTGGACTTGCTCTGAGTGGAGTGGAGTTCTAAGATTGCATTTTATTTCTTCGCCTTGTCAAGTTTGATGCTGGAGGCAGAACACTCAGTCTTCCTCTTCTCTGGCAATTCAGCAAAGGTCGCTAGTGGCCCTAGTTTTCCTGGTGGTCAGGCCTGCCCCTCAGTGTCTGCTGAGATATGCTGCTAAAGCTGGAGTCTTCCAGTAGATGGTGAAGTGTACCTAGTTCTCCCAGGTCTCAGATGTGGAGTGTGATGTCAGTTGATGGTGAATTATCTGATCCAGTGACCCCTCACAGTTCAGGGTACATGTATGACACAGAATCCGATTGCACTGGTGGTGCAATCCCAGACCAGTAGTACAGTGACCCCAGGCAGATAAGGATACAAACAAAACCTAGACATGAGCTTCAGGGTCAGCTGTTTGTAGACCACCTGATTCTGTGTCTCCGGACAGTTCAGGCCGCACACTGGAGTCCATAATTTATTTAAATGGTAAGTAATATCAGCTTCACAAAAAATCAGTCAGAAATGTTTTGGCCAGTTTTATACCTGTTTTTCACTTGTCTTCCTCAAAACATTTCCTGAAGGATCCTCTGAAACCAAAAGCACTCTTCTCATTTCTTTACAAGGTCATGCAGTTACAT
Organism: Dinomys branickii; assembly: GCA_004027595.1. Classification (NCBI taxonomy): domain Eukaryota; kingdom Metazoa; phylum Chordata; class Mammalia; order Rodentia; family Dinomyidae; genus Dinomys; species Dinomys branickii. The sequence goes on from PVLD010024945.1 coordinate 21,741, forward strand.
GTAGTTTTATGAGCCTCGTGCATCATCTTGACCCTGACACACATGACACTTTTCACATTCTATAGGGCCTGATGTGAGCTACTTCACATCTAGATGTATCACTGGTTCTGTGCTTGCCTTCATCCAATGGATGGAATAAATCTCATGGTGGGTCTCTCTGACACAGACAACAACAGCAGGGTTCCATGTATTGATATTACTTTCTGACAAAACAACTCTTATTCATGCATCATTTGAGATGGACCAGGCCCCAGGAACTTGCGGCTTATATGCCATCTTCATCAGTACATCATACATGCATCTGCTGATACCTCTTGTTTATGTTCTAGGTTTTATGGATGCTTGACAGAACACTTCTCAGTGGCATAATGAAATATATTAATTTGGTAATGTACACAGTTTCTCAGAATGTCAGTATTTTGGGAAAGGTGAAGACTGGATGGCTGGACTATAACATCCAACCTTCTCTGGGCATCTGCATTACCTCCAGCTTTTCCTCTTACAAATAAGGTGATAAATGCTGAATCCCACTTAGGCGTTTGGTTGGAGCATCCTTCTATCGGCTGGGCTGCCTTGTAGCATATTTGGGCCACATGGCTGCATACTATAACAAAGGATTTGTAAGTGTGAGGCACATGTTTATAGGAGCTGCCTAGAAGATCAACAAAACTTGGGTGCTATATCTGGTCCCTGATGCACCTGGCCTCCACAGCTTTGCCCCAGTGTGCCTTCTCCCATGAAGTTTCTACCTTGGAGTCAGCAAACCACTGTCTCAGTACTCTGAAACAGAGTCAAATATAGCACTTGTTCTTTTACGTTGTGAGTTTAAGTCTTTGGTCCATGCAGTAGGAAATCTGAGCATTACAGACGTCACTATCTCATAGAAGCAATGCAATAATCACAATTTATTTTTAAATAAAGCCTTATGGGGTTATGGTAAGTATTCTTTTAAATATATAACTCACTAGCATATTCTGCCAATGCACAGCTTTTTGTGTTATCAGCTGCCTGGTTCAGTGTCTCCTATTTCTTCTTTCCGCATACCTGTGAACTCTACTCTTTTTGTGATGCTCATTTAGCCCTTCTTTCCTCCTTTGTAGAAAAACCCTATTCATAAACACTCTAATAAAATGAGAGAGTCAATTTTTCTCTAACTGTTTAACTCCCATTTACTTTTAATAAGTAATAAACTTCGTATATTTTTTAATTGAATCTCACTGTTCAGAACTATTCAGAGATCTAGTGGGGACATGTTAATTATTGTTACATTTATTCAGACATTCATATACTGATTTTGCTGTTTGGTGAAGTTACAGGAAAGACAAAGAATTAATCATGGTAAATCTCTAGTCTCACTTAGAACAAATGTTAGTGGAAGAAATGGCAAAGGAATAGTAAGACAATCATTTACTTGTGCCCTCCAATGCTATTTGTTGAGCAGCTATTAAATGTCAGACAGCTCGATCATCAGGGATGTACAGGGAGAGCAAGGGAAGCAGTCTGCACTCCTAGGAATTTTGTCAGTGTGAAAAGACAGAAAGCAGAGCAACGAGCAAACAAACAGCAATTATAGAAAATCCCCAGGGAATTAAAACATTTGAACAATAGCTAATGGGGTTGAGGGGACTTTCAGTGACCACAGAACTCCTGAGGAGTCAGCCCTCAGTTAGATAGCATTATAGAGGTGAGAGTAAGTACACGTCTGGTAGACAATGCCAGAGCATACCTCTAGTGCTCTAGTGAAGCTTAGAACTTTGAAAAAAGGAGAACCACTAGGAAGACAATAACATAAGGGGTAAGAGGTGTTATGGTTTAGACCAAGAATGACCTCCAAATCCTCACATGCACAGAAGACAGGATTGTGGGAAGTGAAGATTATGATGTGTTATAGTTGGCGGGGTGTTGGGAGGTGAAAACTGCCTAGAGGTGGCCAGCGGGACATGACTGAGAAGGACATTCTATTCCCTGAACCTCTCTTCTCTCCCTACTTCCTGACCGCCATGAGTTGAGCTGTTTTCCTCCTCCATGGCCCTCTGACCTCCCGTCTTCTTTCTCTGAGCGAGTCAACCATTGACTATAACTGAGCCAAAGTAAGCTTCTCTTCTTTTAAACTATGGGTGTCTTGCAGTCTGTTCCAGTGATGAGAAAGTAACAAAGACAACAGACAAAAAGGAGAGCAACATGAACAGACACAAAGAAATGTGGGCAAAATCTGCTTTATAAAAGACTTTCATTCCAGATGCAAACAAAATGTTTACCATATATCCTAAACTATGAAACCATTAGCAAAGTTTAAGGTAACTAATATTATGGTCTTCATTTTCTTTTTTCAAAAAGAATATGGGGTTCGAGCCGGTGCAGCCCCCCAACGACTCCCGACAGAGATCGGCTTGTTAGCGGCGGAGACGCCCGGCAATCCCACGTTTCGCGCGTGTCGGGGGAGCCGCGCGGGGGGTCCCAAGAGCCGCCGGAAGAGGACACAGGGATTTGCTGGGTCAAGGCGCCCCGAGAATACGGACGGCTCGATCCCTCCCGCCCCCCCGACCCGGCGCAGCTCTCTGGCGACTCCCGACAGAGATCGGCTCTTTGGCGGCGGCAACGCCCAGCGGGATCACGTTCCGTGCGCATCGGGCGAGCCACGCAGAAAGCCCCAAAGGATAGACTGGCACCTTGGAACCTTCATGCTTGCAGGTACTCCAATAACTGCTCCACATCTTCAATCTGATACCCAAAAATGGGAAAACAGAGGGGCAAATCGCAGTCTCAAAACTCAACCCCACCCAGAACAAGTTTTGAAGAGGAAGAAACAAGGGAATCAGGAAGCCTCATAACTTCAAG
>PVLD010024946.1:0-24577 GCA_004027595.1 Dinomys branickii
TTTATATTAATTCTTTCAAATTCGTAGTGTGGTTTCTTTGTCCTGTCTAGACCAGGCTACTCAGGAGTAAAATGTGGAGGGAAATCTGCATTCAAGATCATTAAAAGGAGTGCACAGGAAAAATTAGGATGAATCTCTAGAGTTTGAGTCAAACTCAAGAAATCCGAAGGGTGACAGTGCAGCTGGTTAATTTCTTTGAAGGGTCTGCACAGTAGAGGGTCTTACTGAAAGTGGATCCACATCACTCTTAGTATCTATCACCATGTTTCCCAAGGACCATATGTCAGCTACTGAGGGATGTGAGCTGGCGTGGTATTCCATTAATTCTGTCCAAGAGGGACCACCAGAGCAGTAAACAAACTTAGAGAGGAGAAGCTGGAGGCACTGTGAGATTCCGCAGAGTTGAGAAAAGTCAAGACAAAGAGATGAATATGATCACCACAGAAAAGATCAACATTACAATCCCTGCCAAGTGAAAACACTGAGCCTTGACCACTCTGTCAGTATCAGCCAAAGAAGAATTATCTTGCCTCTTTTCCTCTTCTCTTCTTTCACTCTGGAAGGCTTGGCAATCATGGTTAGCAATCTGAGAAAGAAGAAGCTCAAGTAGGCAAAAGGAAAGAAAAGCTGGTCATACACCCTCTTCTGGCTCCAGACATAACGCCTATGGTAAATCAGAGCTCATGGTTTTATAATATGGCACCAAACATTTTAAGTACTGAATTGAGAGTGCATTGTGCAATCTGAAGTGACTATAAGAATTTGCACTATCAAAGAGCCGCTAGAAAACTTCAAGGAGCAGAGGAAAAATAACTCCAGAGCAGATTTAAAGGACAAATGGTGCAAAACTAAAATTGTTTTATGATTCTATCCCATAAGTCTCTACCACTCCACATACTGGCTTTAAGTAGGTAAGCAAGGGGAAATAAGGTGGTGAGAAGATAAATAAGGTTTTGATTACTAGGCTGAGGAGTTTAGACTTATCCCTTAAGAGAATAGGAAAGAAATTCAACTTAAGCCAAATATTTATTAAGCATTGTGCTAAGTAATGAGATATGAAAATGAATTAGAATAATGTGGCTCCCAAGTAGGTGGCAGATACATACAGCTGAATCCAATGCACTGTGACAAACACTATGACCAAAGTGTGTGTGTGTGCTGAGTGGATGGTAGTCACAAGACAGGGTTTTATGAAAAGCACATTGCAGGATTAGAATAGAGAATAAAAACAAAATAAATCCATAAGAGATGGCACTCCCATCTTTGTCTTACTGGAAATTTAGATCTGCAAATATCTATGTGAAAATCAAAATTCTTAACCACACATGGAGCCAAAAGAACCTCTAGAAAAATGTGTGAGGAAATGAGATAACTCACAGCCATTTGAAAATATCAACCCCTGATAAAAATCAGTACCTCTGAGTTCCAGGCTGTTTCTCAGGTCCTCTCTGGCAGCAGTGCATGGCCTTCCCAATGACAGACTGTAATGACACCCAAAAGAAAGCAGCTGCTGGCAGCTGATCAACCCCAGGTGAGAGAGAACTTGACTTATTTTCCAGCCTTTAAAATCTGAATGGTTGCTGGCAACACACACAGGAGCTGGAAAGGCAAGCTGGAGGGAAGATAGGGAGGGAAGCCGAGGAAATCCTACATGCTCCACCAGAAAGCAGCTTCGTATTGACATATTATTCCCCAACACTGCAATAATCAGCGCTGTAATATGCTGGGCCTATTCTGGGATGTATACCCCAGCTGCTGGAAAGGATAAAACACCTGCTGCTTGCTGTGCAGGCTGTTCCTTTTCAACGCTGATGGATTAGGGACTCTTGAAGTCATCTAGAGATGCCCATCATTTGAAACACGTGAACCTCCAACAGAGCTGTCTTTGGCATCATTGATTACTGCTCACTGAGGTGATTTTTCCCCTCTGAGAAAGCATATGTCAATTAAGGGCATTTATATTCTTTATAGAAAGTAGTTGGGAACAAGGCACCTCTGCTTCACTTATACAAATGGTTTTGAGAAATACAACCTGCAATAAAGCATAGCTCACACTTTTCCTTTACGATTTCTTTTTAGGATACAAACACTACTGTGACTTTTGGGTTTTCCGGGGTTCCTTTCTATTGCATGATGAATGTTAAGTGCCTATGTAATTAACTTAATGGAGTCCAAACATAATTATCAGATATATCCCACGTTTTCCTGTTAGGTTAAAAACAAATATATTGTGATCCTCTACATTGTCTCAGGGATCCACAGGGAGATGACAGCAACCAGTGAGCTCATCTACTCGGTCTTGTCCTATTTCCCACAGCTTACCAAAACCCACGCCTTTTCTAGAGAGGAGGAGATGTGCTAAACAGCAAAAACAAGTAGTCTAGTCTCCTTGAAAGTCAGATTTCTCAATGTAAACAAATACATGTTACTGTGATTATGAACCATGTGAATATAGTTAGTCTATGTATGCTCAAGGCTGATTGACTCAGAGCATCACACATCTCTAACTTCTGACACTACCAACCTGTGAACTAGATCCTGGAACATATGTTAGTAGCCAGCCTGCCTCCCTCTGTGAAACTCTGTCTGTTTTAATTTTAACATGGGAAAAATGTCCTAATGCTCTTGAAACTTTCTAAGTTTATTTTCTGAAAGGCCAACGATAAGAAAGAGAAAGAACAAAGAAGCTATCTAAAATGGTACAGAAAGAGTTTTCTATGCTATGAAAGCCTATGGATAATAGAGGAATTGCAATTTGTAATAGTTTCCTGTGCTACGGGCTGAATGTTTGTGTCATCCTCAAGTTCACATATGGAAATGCTCACTTCCCAGGTGATGGTATTGTGAGTGAGGCCTTTTAAGGAGGCGGTTCAGTCATGAGGGTGAAGCTCTCATGAGTGCGATTGACCACCAGGACTGGGTCATGATAAAACAGGACCAAGGGAGCTTATTTGTCCCTTGCACCATGTGGGATAACAGGAAATAGTGCTGTCTACAAACCAAGAAATGAGCCCTTACCCTGAACCTGCTATGCCTTCATCTTGGACTTTCAGCTTCCAGGACTCTAAACAGTAAAGGTCTTCTGTTTAGAAGCCACCCACTTTGTCAAAACAGCTTACACAGACTAGACTACTGATACCTAGGCTTATAATTTCTTGAGAGCTCATAGAGTCTTTCTTGAAGATAAGACTTTCCGACTGTGCTAACAGGCTATCCAGAACACCAACAAGTTCAAGAGCAAATGCTCAATGGGGAGTTTGCATTTTGTACCATTAGATCCCATAATGTAGGACACAATGATAAAGAATAACTGTGTAAAACTGTAAGATAGTATGCCATGAGCCCAGGATGATATTAGAGGGATTTGTTTCACTGTATACAAGTAACAGTCAGCTGATGGTCATAGTGGACCACAGTACTGAAAAATGTAGGATTAAAAAATTATTTTCTTCACTAATTTCTACAAATTCTCCTGCTTTTAGGTGCTTTGTTTCAATGAAGCTTTCCACATGAAAAAATATTTCATCCATGATTATTATTTTTAGAAAGTGCTAATGTGACAACTTGAGCATATCTTCTCGGCCACATTGTCCTCTCCTTGCTGTATAGAATTCATTACTTTCTAGTATTTCCTGTTCAGCAGTTTGACTCACATTACATACCAGATTCACTGACATGGAAAATATATGAAGCATCCTTTTCAGTTGCAGCTCATGCGTCTAGCTTTAAAGAGTTTGCCCAATTCTATTCTGAAAGTATTTGTAAAACACCTATGTTATGTATTGGCATGTGTTTAATGCTCTTTGGTTATGAACTTCTCTCCTAAAAGAGATGTTTTTTTAGCATTTGTTTAATAAAGAAAATGCTCTTTAATTACAAGACAGCTAGGTTAACCAAACTGAAGGCAACAAACATGTTTTGCAAGTAAAGAGAATTGCTTTGTTAGATAAAAAGAGGTTTGTATTTTAACATACTTTAACAATATGTGCTGACAATGATACGTGCTGCTTGGAAATAGTAAGGATATGAAATCTCTCCATCCTTTTGTGTTCAAGGAATGGGCATACAGTGAAGAGCCAGCCTTCTGTGCCATATGACTTTGAGAAGACTCATGAATAACTCCCTTGCTTACCTAGGACAAGGCCACACAGAGATTATCCATATTTTCACTCGTTGCCATTCACAAGTAGCTAAGATGTTTGTAGCCACTGATAAACTGGGACAAAATGCCTGCTAATAGTATCAAAATTCCCAACAGTGAACCCCTTTGAATGACCCCTCAGGAGAACCGGAGCCCCAAGGACAGACATTTCCTGCTCAGTCTGCTCCCCATATCTGGTTATGTCCAGCCTTGTTTATCTTTGTGATGCCTGCAGATCATATGGTCTGTCAGTTCTCCCTATTACAAAGTTCTCTACCCCACTACACAAATCCTTTGAATAAAGCCTCTCCTTATCTTAACCTGGATTTGGTTTTTATTTGACAATGGACATGTGGATCAAAGTTTTAAATAGCACCGTGTCTAGGGGTCATAAACTCTTACATCCTAACATGTAAAAATGCCATCCCTGAAATGGGACATATTTAATGTCATTTGTCTTCAAATTAGATTAGGTCAACAGGCATGGGGAAAAGCATGGTTTAAAAAAAGTTTCCCTTCTTCACTCTCTCTCCACTCCTACTACTATTAGCTTTTTCATAATTTAATCTATTTGTAATTAGATTAACACTAAAGAGCTTTCTGAAGAAAGGAGACTATCAAATGATAAAACCACAGACATAGGTAGAAGAGGGTAAGTCTCACCCATTTTGGGGCTACAGAAAATAATACCATTTGTGAGTATTTCAGGCCATGTCCTGGAGGTTTGAGTTGGTCTTATTTTTTTTGTTGGTTTGACACCGGCTTTCAGAGCCATCTCGTTACATATAGCACATCAACCTCCAACTGACAGGGGTCTTCTCAGAGCATTTCAAATTTTAAGGCACAGCAGAATTTCCTGGAAGGCTTCTTAAAACACAACTTACTGGTCATTATCTTCAGTGTTCCTGACTTGGTGATGTCTAAAAGGGTGCATTTCTAAGAAGTAGAAGTTGCAGGGTATCCCTGATGTTCCTGATGATCGCACCTCTGAGGACCTATTCACTAGCCAACCAGAGTCCCAAAGCATCCTGGCCAGGAAAGCCAATCCGCAGGGAAGTTGCTTGTGTAAAGAAGAGCTCACAAGGGAAGCTGCTATAGGATGTAAGTGGGTGTGACTGCAAATATATCCTCAGGGTTTCGCTTTGAAGCTGGTAGCATCTCTATGGAACAAATGCAAAAAATAAGGGCAAAAATGGAGTTAATCATTTCCATCTCAAACATCCATTTTTTATAATGACAGGAGATGGGAGGCCTTGGCTGGCAGGGGCCAAAACCTGCTGCCTTTCAAAGATCACAATTAGGCTTTGGGGAAGGCAAGAATTGGTTTTGCTCTCCTAGGATTCAAACTGCAGCATCTGAGATAAACCTAGAGAGGAGGTTACCTGATAAACATGACATCTTTTGCACAATTCCAGCTGTGACTGAACTCTCCTACTCTGCTGTCCAAGAAGTATTGATCCTGTAGCTTCAATAAATAAATAAAAGCACCAGTCTTGGCCTAACTGGGAATGAGCCTGCATCCTGTGATACCTGTAAATGTTCCCTTAGGGGCACAAGGCTCCCACAAGCTCTGGTCCACCATGAGACTGACCAGTGACTATGCTATTCAGGAAAGTAAGGTCAACTCATCCAGGAGTCATGCCTCATCTCAACCATACAAAACACTGCCAATTTTGACATTTAAAGGATCGATTTCATTATAAGAGAATTATATCTTACTTTTTAAAACAAAATTATTTTTGAAGTTTATAAGTAGGAAATGGGGAAATGTTAGTGATGGTACAAAGTTGCAGTTGTATAAAAAATCTAAGGTAGAACAGGAAGACTACAGTTAATACTGTATTCCTTGGTGTAATGACCTGTGTAATGACTATTCGGACTTAGGACCAAGATGCCCTGTTCAGACTTATAGCATGTCTTCTTTAGTACAGTTCTGTACATCTTGTTTATAGAGCCACAATGTCTTTTTTATACAGTACACCTTATTTTTATAGTACAGCAATTTTTTCAGGTTGTACCATACAGTACAGTTACTGTAGCTTTATGCTCTGTTATACATTACAGTACTGCATGTAAGAGTTATGCAAATGAAAGCAAGGTCATCAAGCTAGAGTTTCCCTTGGCCATTTCTTTGTTCTGAATATCAAACATACAATATACAATTCCTCATTTACAGAATAATTTATTTAACTACCTAGTCCCATGAACAGAACTTGGTAGTTAAATGAGGAATGTATGTACTGGCAAATTGCTAAGAAAGTACATTTCAGGTCTTCTCATCAAAATATAAAATAAAATAAATTAACTAAATGAGGCAATATATATGACACATTTCCTTGACTGTAATAACCATTTCATTATGTATATGTACATGAGGGCACCACATTGTATGCCTTAAGTATATATAATTTTTTGTAATTTTTAGAAAATGATTGTAGGTGGATGTGGTGGTGTGCACCTATAATCCAAGCACTCTGGGAGAATAAGGTGGGAGGGTCCCAAATTCCACCCCAACCTGAGCGATTTAGTGACTTGGTGAGACCCTGTCTCAAATAAAAACCTTAAAAAATGCTGGAGAAGGAAGATAGGTTGGCCTCTAGGCTGTCAGGGTCCAGAGGATCCCAGGTCGATGCTGTGCATCAAGCACCCTGTTGGTTATTCCCATGTGCTGTGATGTTCCTGTGTTGTGAAGCTAGTTCTTCCTCTGATGGCTAGAAGAGCAAATGATTGGGTCTCTCCCAACATAAGGACGAGTTACATAATCTGTGTAAGTCATATGCAGACTCTGCTTCCAGGCCTCCCAAAGGAAAATATTACACTGCTTGGATCTTCATAGTCATGGGTGGTAGACAGTCGTTTCAGCAGCTAGGAATCATTGCCCTACTTGAACTTTGCCAGACACCCTGGGAGGGTCCAGCAGTTCAGCCCTTGCTGATCTGGAAGTTCTACGGTGGACCCATAAGGACAGTCACTGTGGTCATCCTCAGGAAATCTCATTCAAGTGCTATATTGGGGTAAAGAAATTATTTAAAGCCATGTGTACCCTATTTATTGCTCATACTGGATCTAATGGGCTTATCACAAGGGTAAATTTCAACACCCAGTAAAAGTGAATGGTTCTGAGAATCTTCCTGAATCCTATGATTTCAACACTGTCATCACTATTAGAGGCTCCAGAGGCCTGGCAGCTGCTAAGGAAGCAGTCAAGTATGGCAAGAAGGAATTGGTCTTGGATTTTTTCACTGAAAGTCCTCTTGAAACTGGATAGGGTCTGGTTTTTTCTGCGACAGGCAGGGAGATAATCTTGGCTTGGGACAATACCTGCTACTGCTCCTAGTTTATACAGTAGATGGAAGCAGTTGACTATGAGCAGCTGCCTGTCCTATTGCCAACAATCCTCTGGGTTCTAGGATGTGAGGACTAGCAACTGCTTTTGGGATCCAGAGAGAAATGCAAAGTAAAACAGAGATTTCACTTTACTCCAGAAAGAATGGCTATCATCAAGAAATCAAATAACACATTCTGGAGAGGCTGCAGGGAATTAGGAAACATTCTACATTGTTTGTGGGACTATAAATTCGTACAACCACTAGGGAAATCAATATGGAGACTCCTTAAGAAACTATAAATAGAAATTCCATTTGACTCAGCTATTCTCCTTTGAGGTATCTTCCCAAAAGACATCATATTACACTGATACCTGTGTATGCGTGTTTACGGCAGCACAGTCATACTAGCTCATTTGTGGAAGTAGTCCATTATGTCCATAAACAGACGAGTGGAAAAAGAAAATGTGGCATTTATACACAGTGGACCACTATTCTGCCATAAATATGGGTAAACTTGAGTTATCTGTAGGAAAATGGATGCACCTTGAGACAATAATTCTAAGTGAAGTAAGTCAGACACACTTAAAGATCACATGATTTATCTTTTATGAGAAACCCAAAAGATAAGAACAAAATAAAAGATAACAGGAAACAGGCAAATAGATCTTTTTCAAAATGGAAGGGGACCAAAAGATGGAGGGACAGAGCACGGAAAGAAGGAAAATAAAGAATTGAGCTGTGCTATGTACATGTACCAACTCCCTGGATGAATGTGATCAGTATTTACTGCAAACGTATATTCACAAAACAAAGAAATGCTAAGACACTGCCAATGGCTGGAAATAAGATTTATAGATAAGGGCTGAAGTGATCATAATATTTGTATCACAAGAGAAGAAAACAAAGATGAAAGCAGCCGAATTAGTTGGCACTGTAAAAAGGTGAGAACAGAAATCATGTACATGACCTAGGGTGTCCAGGTCAAATTACAGTAATAAGCAATGGAAATACCAATCTTTCATACCTCTGATGACTTTTTGTTTGTTTGTTTGTTTGTTTGTTTTTGTGGTGCTGGGGATCAAACCCAGGGCTTTGTGCATACAAGGCAAGAACTCTACCACTGAGCTACATCCCCAGCCATGACTACTTTTTATCATTACCCAGTTATGTCATTGAGCAAAAGATGATGCAGGAAACAAGACTGTACTTAGTTTCACTCCTGAAATTCCAGTAAAGTGATTGCTAGGAGCAATGAAAAATATATCATCTCACCAGGTGTGGTGGCACACCCCTGTAATCCCAGCACTCAGGAGGCTGAGGTAGGAGGATCATTGCAAGTTCAAGGCCAGCCTGGGCTACAAAGTGAGCTCAAGGCCAGCCTGAACTGCATAGCGAGACCCTGTCTCAAAAAATATGTGTATATATCATCTCAGCCAGGGCTATAGCTCAGTGGCACAGCACCTGCCTGGCAAGTCTGAGGTCATGAGTTCAATTATTCCTGGTACAAAAATAAATAAATAGGGGCTGGGGATATAGCTCAGTGGAATAAGCACTTGCCTAGCAAGCGCAGGGTCCTGAGTTTGATCCCTGGTACCGCCAAATAAATAAATAAATAAACTTTTACAAACAAAACAAACTATATATATAAAACCTCAAACAATAATGGGAGTTGGAGAGGCTACAAACCATAGCAACAAAAGTTTGGAGGCCAGAAAGCACATGGGTGAGATGCTGGTAAGTTAAAGGCTGAATACTAAACAGTCTGTGCAGAAAGCCGCAGTCAGCCCAAATTAATATCACAGATCAAAGGTCAGTAAATAAATGTTATTGACACAGAGCTACAACATTCATTTACATGTTGTCTGTGAGTGCTTTTCTGATATAAACAACACAGGGGAGAAGTCATGATTTTATAGCTGAGAGTCTTACAGCTCACAAAACCTAGAACATGTACAGTCTGGCCCTCCAGGACAGAAGTTTGCTGTTCATTGCCATAGATAACTCAAAGCCCTGGAGCTGGCAACCTCAAGTATCTCAGGGAGATGGAGAAAATGTGGATTGATAAAAAACAGGGGGTTAGCTGAAACTATGTATAAGAAACAACCAAATTTCAAAACCCAAGGAACATGCAGAGATTAGAAAGAGAGAGCGTTTATAGAAATTAAATATAAACTGCATTGAGTAAAGGTCCCAAAAGTAGACGAGTAAAATGGATTAGTCCAGTTAGCCAACATCTGGGTACAAGAAGATATTCAGGAAGGGCAAAAGAAAGTGGCAGATGGGAAATCGCTGAGGAGTGTTATGGTTTGGATCTAGAACATGCCCCAGAAGTCACCTGTGTTCAAAGGTGATGGGAGTGTGCAGGTGCTACACCCGTCAGTGGACTGATCCATCAGTGAGCTCATAGCTGGGTGTACTGCCGGGGTTAGGGACTGCTGGAAGCGCGCATCCCTGGGGGTGCCTCTGGATGGTGTGACTTACCTCCCTCCTTGGGCCTCCCTTCCACTACTTCCTGCCCACCACACCATGTGCAGTTGTTCTGGTACAAAATAAATAAATAAATTTTAAAAAACAAAACAAATAAACTATATGTATCATGCTGTTTCTGCCTTGCAGGCTGGCAAAAAGGAAGTGAACTGTAAGTCAAAATAAACCTCTCCTCCTTTAAATTAGATGTGCCAGATACTTTGTCCCATGGACAGGAAAGTGACTAATACAAATGAGATATCCAGAAAGAGTATGAAGAAAATGGCAGGTAAAAAATCACTGATGAATCATCTTTAAAAATTCAGGTACTAAATGTCATGACTACTGAGACTGAATGAGCCTAGTACATGCCCAGCAAAACAAATGACCAAAGACCTAAACCACAGCCTATTACCATGAAGGAAGGATTCCTGCAGCTACCAGAGAGAAAAATTCAAGTCACAAAGCAAGAAATTAGGAATCACAACAGCTTTGGTTCTGTCAGCATTAATGCTGAGACCTGTAAGACATACACTGAAGCAATGCTGTCAAAATTCTGAAAGAAAATGGTATCATCTGCTTGGCCCAGAGAGGTATTCAAGAAATGCTTATTAAATTGCACCAAATTACTAACTTAATTCCTGATTTGTATCCTCTTATTCCAGTCCCCATAGAGGAATGTTACATGAACCAAATATCTCAATAACATGAACACACATGCCTACTCCTTTTTGCCTAACACAAACATATGATTCAGGAGATGCCCACTGTATGACTACAGTCTCTCCATCTTGTCCAGGCACCACTTATCCATAACCTAGACCACTTCCTTACCCTTCCAACTGATCTGTCCATGTAAATTTTGCCCCTTAATCCTGTCTCCTTGCAGCAACAAGTAAAGTTATTAAAAATAAACTGGACCAAGTAAAACTCTTACCTGATCTCTCCAATGGCTGGCCTTGCTTTTTATAATAAGTTCTGTGACATGAACTACAAAGTGTTGTATAACTGGTCCCCTGGCTGTTTCTCCATTTCTCTAAGTTTCTGGTCTTTCCTTGGATATGGCTCCTCCTTCTAGCTAAATGCCACTACATGCCACATTCCTGAAACTCTAACACATCAGTCTCCACATGGCTGGATCCTTGCATGCTTCAGCCTCTAGCTTTAATAAGACATCCTCAGAGATGCCCTTTCTGAACACCCGGTGGCATGGTTGATACATTGTGTCAACTTGAGTAGTTAATGGCTAACTAAATGACTCAGCAGGGGGCCAGGGTCCTTACTTTGTAAACATCCTGAGCCTCTGCAAGCAAGGGCACAGAGATAGTGTGGGTGTAAAGGAGCCCTTCCCCAGGGTGGGTAGGCTGCATACTATAAAAGGGAGGCCAGGAAGGAGTGATTGCTGGTTCTTCAGAGGAGCTCCAATCTTTGCCTTCAGCTTCAACAGCATCTCCTGGCTTCTGGTGCAGACTGTTTGGCTTCTGCTTAGGACTCTTCTTCCTGTGTCATGGATTCTTAAGTGTTCTGTGGCAGACCTTTTGGCCTCCTGACACGGACTTGCACAGAACACTGCAGTGAGCACCATATGTGGGCTGGACACTTCATCCTCCAGCATGCAGACACCCTCTGCATGCTTCCTCACCCAACTCCGTGGCTAACCATTGTAAGTCAGTGCTGTAATTTCATGTATATTTGTATATCTTGCATTATATCTGTTTCTTTGGTGAACTCTGACTGACACAACCAAGTAGAAAGAAGTTACCTATTTCAGTTGTTCTTAGTCATAATATGCTGTTGTTTTCCTTCACAATACCAATAACACCTATAGTTATCTATTTGTTTACTCATAATTTATCTCTACATAAGTGTAAACTATGTGAGGGCAAAAACAAAGCCTGCTTTGAACACCATTATTTCCACAGTGTGCATCATACTGTGTGCTCAAAAACGCTTATTTTAAGAAGAAGAAAGAAAGGACAGGAGAGATGGAGAAAGCTGAGGAATTCCCACAGCTCAGCAGAGATAACTTCCAGCACCTTCAGTTATTATAATAATGGGAGAGTCCCCTGTGGAATTCCACCCAAATTTAGTTTTGGGACATAGAAATTCATCTGAAATTCTAGAGTTTCACCAACAGTATCTAAATATTCCACCACTCATTTCTGCTTAAGAATCAAAATTCTCAAACTTGTAGTTACTTTATGGTATAGTCAGCTGGTAGAATGAAGAACCACAGATTATAAAATCTGAACTCTTGCTTTTACTGCATTTACCGAATGCTGGAGATAATTACCTGTGACTTTCCTCTTTGAAAAACTTGATGCCACTTGTATGAAATATCCAGAATAGGCAAATACAAAGAGACACTGAGCAGATTTTACTGGTTGCCTAAGTCTGGTACCTAGTTGCTCGGAGCTGTGAAGAGGGGGCAATGGAAAGTGACTAATGAGTATGGCGTTTCCTTCTGTGGGCATAAACACGTGTTGTAGCTGCCTAGTAATGATGGGTGCACAATGGTTTAGATGTTCTAAATGACCCTGAATTGTATGCATCTAAATGGCAAAAGTGGTGAATTTTATGTGTATTTTCTCACAATAAAGGGTGATTTCATATGCTTTCTTTTACACATTGTAAAACTAAGAGATTAGTATTATCAGAAATGATATAATTCTTAATACCCTTTTGTCAGACAAAAAAAACACCTGGCCCTTAGCAGATAATATCACTATATTTGGAGCAACTTACATTTCCATCAGATTTCATGAGGTGGGAAGTTATTATTTCTCCCTTAGTTATACCATAAAACCACAATTCTTGTTGTACTTTCTTAGTACCTTAATTTTTATTTAAGTAATTATATTTTTAATTTAATGAATGATAAATTTTTAAATGCACCTAGCAATTAGAAAAACAGTCAACATACTACACCAGGGAATTTCCATAGAGTAAGCATTTGAAGCAAAAATATTAAAATGTAAAATCTATGTAGAGGTCTCTCACTTCCTGGGTTAGGTTAATTCTCAGGCATTTAATTTTTATTGATGCTTCCATAAATGGTATAGTTTTCATAATTTCATCTTGAGTTCCTTATTGGTATATACAAATGCTATTGACATTTGTGTTGATTTTGTTTTCTGCTACATTGTTCAAATTGGTTATTAATTCTAGGAGTTTTTCGGTGGAGGTCTTTGGGTTTTCTAAGCAGAGTATCATGTCATCTATATCTAACGATAATTTGAGTTCTTCCTTTTTTATATCTATCCCTTTCACTCCTTTCTCATGCCTGCTTGTTCTGGCTAATGTTTCAAGAATGTCAAGTAGACGTGGTGATAATAGTGATAGTCTTTGTTATGTTTCTGATTTTAGAGGTAGTGCTTTCAGTTTTTCCCCATTTAATTTATCATAAATGGATTTTCTCAGATTCAAGTGTGGTCCTTTGACATCTATTCTCTTCAGAATTCTTATCATGAAGGGATATTGGATTTTTTTCAAAAGCTTTTACTGAATTTATTGAGATGGTAATGTGATTATTTGTCCTTGCTTCTGTTTGTATGGTGTATGATTTGCATATGTTGTACCAACCTTACATCTCTGGGATGAAACCTGCTTTGTAAGATGTATGATTTTTTGATGATGTGTTTCATTCTATTCACTAATATCTTAAGAAGTTTTGCATCAATTTTCATTGAAGGTATGGGCCTGCAGTTTTCTTTGTTAGTTGGATCTTTATCTAGTTCAGGGATCAGAGTGATGCTGGCTTCCACAAGTGACTTGGGAAGCATTGCATCCTTCTCAATTTCTTTGAGGAGCTTGAAGAGCAGTGGTGATATAATACACTTGACATAACTGTTCTATTGTAAATTTGTACTTCAGCATAATAGCAGCAGGCTCTGCATATCAGTACCTTTCCCTGAGGGATACACAAAGCAATCTATGTGTTAACCCCTTAGTATGACAAATGGCAAGGTGTGTTGCAAATGTGCAAAAGTGGCAAAACAGGATTTTTACCTACTTTATGCTTCATCTACCTGGTTTTGTGTATGTTTACCCAAGCATCACAGAAGGGCCAATAGACCCACACCACCCAGAATTTATTAAAAAAATTTGTTCCCTCTGATTTTTCTGGTAGGGGTAGCACAATTTAGTACAATGGCACATGAAAACCCAGAACTGCAAGTTTTGGAGGAGGTCAAAAGTAAAGCCTCAGATTACTCTGCATGGATGATAAGGATGGTCCATTATGGCAAAATACATGCTTCTGTAACAGAAGAGTGACGTGGTGTTAATGATGATGATGATATTGACATTGACCATGTGAACCAAAGATCCTGTGACAGTGAAATGGAGCAAGAATCGACTGACACACACCCACTGAATGCAGACTTCCTTGATTCAGATGAGAAAAACAGTAATGTGAGTATATATTTGACTAGTTGAAATGTTTTAAAATGGCCATGCAACAAAAAGGAATAATCCAATGTTAGAACTAGGTCCAAAAATATAGTGAAGGTCTTGGCAGGGGTGAAAGATATTAGACAGAATGCCAGTACTGCCATTCAGTGTTGGAAACTGTAGCAGACAAAATGCTACAAGATGGTGTGAAATACACAAAGGCTGAAATGCAACTAAAACACTGTATATACCAATAGTCATATTCAAAAATATATTTGTTGTGACACCTCACCAGTTGAGTTGAAAGCATTCGTGGGTCTGCTGTACTCAACAGGAATTTCTTATGGTGCTCACAGGAATATAAAGACTAATTGAAAAATGATGGGTCAAAATATGGCATAAAAATGTATGTTTTTGTAGATTCAAAGACTTACTGTGCTTTCACTTAAGACATTTATCCTGGAACTCAGCCGTCAGGTCCTTATTTGTATAGTAATAAGCCAAATGATATTGTGCACAAACTTGTTGTTCCCTTCTCCAAAACTAATCAGAATGTGACATTGGACAATTGGCTCACCAGTTTCCAATTGATATTACACTTGTAACAGAGCACAAGTTCACCAGTGCAGGAACTGTACACAGAAACAAAGCAGAAATTCCAAATACAATGTTGCAATTTCAAAATAGAGAATTGTATAATACAATCTTTGAATTTCAGAAAGATATAACACTGGCCTTATATATGGCAAAGAAAAACTGGTACTGCTGGTGTCAACATTTCATCATGATGGAAATATTGATAGGGAAATCTTGACAAAATGGAATCCCTAGATGGATATTTTCTACAACAAAAGTAAAGGTGGAGTAAATGCTGTCAGTGAGTCATGCAGCAACTATGATGTCACTTGAAACACAAAGCATCGATCACTGGTTGTGTTTTACTTGATCCTAAATGTGTTGCATAAACAGTTTGATAGTTTACAAAGAAAATAACAAGTGAAAAGTCTCACAGAGAAATTTTTTTAGAGGATTTGGACTGGAGCTCATAAGACATCATTTACATCAGAGAGAAAACAAAATGTTTCTGCCCAGGGAACTATGCAAAAAAAACTGTGGAGCTCACTGGTGAATTGACATGTGAACACACAGGTGCAGCATGTCACAGACCTAGTACAACAACAGGAAAACCAAGAAGATATCAATTGTGCTCTATAAGAAAGTACACAAAAACAAAACATACCTGCTATCAGTGTAAGCAAAACTTATGTATGGAACATGGGTTGTCACATGTGATTAATGCCTCACATGTGACAGTTGAAGCAAAGCTTATTTCTGTGGGAGATTTTTGTTTGTGTTTATATTGTAGTTCACATAGGTTTTCATTTTTGATGTTATCTTTTACGTTTTGTAAGCAAGAGCTGATGTAAAAATGCTGATGTCTATCCTAAGCACTCACTATATATTTGATATTTTATATTATTGACATCCTTAAGTGCAATATAATAGGAAGCTCCTGACAAAACAGGAAGAGAAGAGAGGTAATGAGAGGTTCCACA
The DNA here is from genome assembly GCA_004027595.1 of Dinomys branickii. Classification (NCBI taxonomy): domain Eukaryota; kingdom Metazoa; phylum Chordata; class Mammalia; order Rodentia; family Dinomyidae; genus Dinomys; species Dinomys branickii. Next base: position 15,885 of record PVLD010024946.1, read on the forward strand.
TAGGAAAAGAAAGCTAAGAACATATGCTGTCACTGTGAGAAAGACATGAGCATGGAATATGCAGTTTATGTGTCAAGAATGCCTTCGGTGTGACAATTGAAACAAAGCTTACTTTTGTTGGAGCGGACTCTTGGTATTTTCATATAGGAATTTATTTCTGATGTTATCTTTTAGGTTTTGTAAGCAAGAACACAGCTGATGTGAAATGCTGATGTCTATTCTAAATGCACAATACATATCAAGAATGTAATATTTTATTTTATTGATATTTTTGTGTTCCTGTTAACTACACACAGTATAATAAAAACCTCCTGACAATATATTAAGGGCACTAAGATGTCCAGTATGTCCTTTAAAAACATCAGGAAAGCAAAACACATGTGCTGTCAGTGTAAGTGATACATGTGTATGGTACATGTTGTCATGTATGCAGATTGCTTTAGGAGTGATAATTGAACTAAAGATTTTTTTGTAAAGTATTATGGATATTTTCATTGTAGTTCATATAAGAACTTATCCATGTTGTTCTTTTTCAGACTTTATGCACCAAGTTGGTGTTGAAAATTTTGATTTTTTATGAACATTCAATAAATATTAAAAATTCAGTATTTTTGTGGTTTTTTACCTGTTAAGCACTCATTATTTAATGTAATAAAACTCATAGAATTAAAATTAATAATTTATCAATAGAAATATTCTAAAGAATAAATGTGGGTCTGGTAGACCCATGTTTCTGTGCCTTTATGACAAAATTATTGTTATGCTTTTAAGGGTTTTATAGAAATCAACAATGACTCCATCGGGTCTTGGGCTTTATTTAGGGTCTCAGTTTCATTGCTTGTTATTAGGTGTTCAGTATTTTGGGGTCTTCTTGGGTTTGCTTTCATAACTTGTATGAGTCTAGGAATCTGTCTGTTTCTTCAAGATTTTCTGACTTGTTGGAGTATAATTTTACATTGAAGCTGTCATCTTTCGGATGTTAATGGTGTCTTGTGATTTCAACTTTTTCATTTCTATTGCATTGACATAAATGTTTCCACTCTTTCTCTTGGTAAGTTTGGCTAAGGTTTTAATCTATTTTGTTTATTCTTACAAAGAACCAGCTCTTCAATTCATTATTTATTTTTATTGTTTTATTAGCTTCAGTTTCACTGATTTCTTCTCTAATCTTTATGATGTTTTCCCACCTAAATTTCAGTTTTGGCCTAGATTGTTGTTTTTAAGTATCTTAAGATTCTTCATAAATTATTTGTTTGAGGTTGCTCAGTTTTCCTAATGTGAGCATGAACTTCCCCTTTAAGACAGCTTTCATTGTGGCCCAGAAGTTCTTAAATTGTACAGGCATTGTCATTAGCTTCCAGAAATTGTTTAATTTCTTCCTTGATTTCTTCTGTTATCCACTGTTTGCTTAAGAGTATGCTACTACTTTCCAGGTATTTCTAAGTTTTCTGTGATTTTTTTCTATGTATTATTTCTATTTTCATTGCACAGTGGTCTGATTATTGCACAAGGGATCATTCTAATTCTTTTATCTTTATTTACGAAGGCTTCATGGGCTACTATGTAATCTGTTTTGGAGAATTTACCATGTGCTGCAGAAAGAATGTATACTCTGTTGTGTTAGAGTGGAATACTGTGTAGATATCTATTAAGCCCATATGTTCAAGAGCATGATCCAGCGCTGATACACCTTTATTTATTGTTTTATTTAGGTGATCTATTTCTTTGTCAAAGTTGGGTTTTAGTATGCCCACTACAAATGCATTTGTATTTACCTTGTACTCTGAAAAAGGAGGTTGAAAAAGACATCAGAAAATGGAAATATGTGCCCTCCTCCTAGACAGGCAGAACCAATATTGTCAAAAGAGCTATACTACCAACACGGTTATACAGGCTCAATGCAATCCCAATCAAAATACCAGCAGCATATGTCACCAATCTAGAGACAGTAATCCTACAATTCATACAGAACCAGAAGTGTGCCAAAACAGAAAAAGGAATTTTAGGAAGCAAGAGCAAAGCAGAAGGCCTTATTATCATGACTTCAAGCTATGCTCCAAAGCAACAGTGATACAAACAGCATGGTACTGGCACAAAAACATACATGTGGATCAATAGACCAGAACAGAGGACACAGAAACATTCCTAGATACATTCAACTATTTGGTCTTTGACAGAGTAACCAAAAACATATAATGGAAAAAAGATAGCCTATTCAACATTTGGTGCTGGGAAAACTGGGTATCTGTTTGCAGAGGATTAATGCACAACCCATATCTCTCACCATGTACTAAACTAAATTCAAAATGGATTAAAAACCTAAACATTAGAACAGCAACAATGAATCTACTGGAAGACAAAATAAAATATTTGATGTCATGGGTGTAGAAAAAGATTTTTAAACAAATCCAATTATACAGTAAATAATAACAAGAACCATGAAATGAGATTATAGCAAATCAAAAACCTTCTGCACAGCAATAGAATAAATTGGTAGAGTGAAGAAACAACCTACGGAATGGGAAAAATAATTTTAGAGCTCAAAAAAATTAGACCACCTAAAATAAAACAGCTAATCAAGAAATGGGCAAATGAGGTGGACACTTCTCAGAGAAAGAGTACAAATAGCCAATAAATATATGAAAAATGTTCAACATCTCTGGCCATTAGAGAAATTAAAATTAGGCAATGCTAAGATTCTTCTTACACCAGAGAGAATGGCAATTACCAAGAAGTCAAGGAATGATGAATGCTGGTGTGGCTGTGGTGGAAAATGAACCCTCCTGCATTGTTGGTGGGAATGCAAACTAGTACAACCAGTATGGGAATCATTATGGGAATGTCTCAAAGAACAAAAATTAGAAATTCTTTTTTTGGTGGTACTGGGGATCGAACTCAGGACCCTGTGCTTGCTAGGCAGGCGCTTATTCCACTGAGCTATATCCCCAGCCCCCAAAATTAGAAATTCTATCTGACCCAGCTAATCCCCTTCTAGGTATCTTACCCAAAGAGCTAACGCCATCATACCACAATGATACATGTGCACCAGTGTTTAGAGCAGCACAGTTCATAATAGCTAAGTCCTGGAAACAGTCAGTGTACCTATTAACAGATAACAGATGAAGATAGTGTGGTATCTATACATAATGGAATACTATTCAGCTATAAGGAAGTTTAAATTTTAGAATTTATGTAAAAATTGACATATCTGGAAAATAAAATGTTGAGTGAAATAAATCAGTCACACAAGTTTAAATACCATATGATATCTCTCATTTGAAGTAAGGCAGGCTGGGCCTGGTGGTGCACATCTATATTCCCAGCACTTGGGAGGCTGAGGCAGGAGGATCATTGCAGGCTTGAGACCAGCCTGGGCTACAAAGTGAACTCAAGGCCAGCCTGAACTGCATAACTAGACCCTGTCTCAAAAAAGACAAAAACAAAACAAACAAACAAACAAAAAATGAAGGCAAAGTAGAGGAGCATAACTAAGGATGGATACAAGGGAACAAAGGGATAGACCTCTCAAAAACGGGAACATTTCCAGGAGAGTGATGGCAAGGGGAGAGTGGGAAGGGAAGGGGGAATAAACAGAGTTAAGATACACCATGTACTGCAGCAAAGGTTGACACTCCACATCATAAATATGAGCTAAGAATAGTAATAACACGGCTGAAAACGGGAAAGGAGAATTTAGAGTCAGAGGGAGGAAGATGGGAGGGAAGGAGAGGAGACCACAGAGAGGAGCAAGTGGCACTGTACCTGTGTACCCGCTCCCTGGGGGACTGCAGACATTATGTACTGCAAACACGTAGTAATAAAAGAAAAACTATAAAATATCATATAAATTTCTGCTAAAATATAGCTCTTTTAAAGATGAGTTTGTGGGCTGGGGATGTAGCTCAGTGGCACAAGCACCTACCTGGTAAGCACAAGGTCCTGAGTTCGATCCCCAGTACCAAAAAAAAAAAAATAAATACAGATGAGTTTGCACAAGGACGAGTCAGTACAGGCCTTTATCGTACTCTTTAATACACATCAAAATCGGAACCTAAATTGCACTCATGCTTAGCTTTTATCCCCCTTCAAAATGTTAATATTCATATTCATCTATTTCATGTCTTTTCTTTACATCTACTGATACACAGCTCCTAGAGGCCACACAACTGAGTGACAACACACAAGATGACTACTAGGCCTGAGAAAGAAGAGAACCTGATGTCTTCAAGCACAACAGAAAAATTTTCTCAACATGAACAACAAGGAATGTAATCCTCCACCATTTCAGTAGTACAAAAAATTACTTCCATGCTTTCAGTCTTCCTTGCCTAAGTCTTTTAAACTATGCAATAAATCATGCGATAAATCTAGACGCTTTCCTGAAGCCAACTGGATTTCTTCAAACTCTGCACACTGGACGTGTGCCAACAAGGCACTGTTCTCTGTAAGCTTTTAAATACTTGAGATTGAGGTATTTCTTAAACAAATTAAACACTGTCCATGCTCCTTGTTTTGGAATAAGTCATTGTGTATGAGAGTTGTTTTTCCTCTGCAGGAGGGAGTATGTGTAAGATATACTACTTTATACTTGCAGATATAAAGTAGCATATGGCTAACTGTCGGGAATGAAAGGTAGGATGCTCCCATATTTACCAAGTGCTGGGGGGGCTGCTGTGCTGTTACAAGCAAATACCAGAATGACCTACAGGTAAACATATGGAATTTCTCATAATGATCACATCTTAAAACCTCCCCACAGTACTTTAAAAAGAAGCCAAGTTTATTGTACTGATAGAAATCCAGCATCATGATGGCCAAAGTTTATCAATAAACTGGTATATATGAGTGATCTTGACCTTCAAATTTACAAGAAAAGATCAATTGCATGTAAATTTTATTGTCTGTGGTCTTGTTGTTCACATACTATGGTGCATATTTTTCTTCCCCTACAAACAAATTAAATTCAACATCAGCAAAAGTGATCTGGGGTAGCAATTGTTTTGTCTTCCAGGAGAACATTCATTCCTTTGTAACTCAATCCATATATATTTACTGACCCTCTTCCACATATCAGGCTGTGTTCTAGGTCTTTGGAATAGAGCAGTGGGAGAGGAAGATCTTGCTCATCGCTTCACAGAGTTTGTAATCTTGTAGGAAAGCATAAATGTAAGTAATTACAAATAAGTAATTGTTTTAGAAAAGAAAAGGGCTTCTTTAAAAAAACAAAAAGGCTTCTTCATCATGTCATTTTCCCAAAATATTAAATATCACCCAATTATGTTTAGCATAAACGTGATACTTCTCGATGTAGGAGCAGAAAATATTCCCCAAATGCTCTCTTTACATTTATAAGGATGGCCAATCTTCATGAGTCCAGCAGACCACTCTTACTCCTGGAGACTCTCCTGGGAGTGGCTATAGCCTAGAGATCACTGTCCTAAGCAGCCAAAGAGGCTCTCTATTGGTCAATAACCTTTCAGATTGAGGGTGTCCTTGGAGAAACTGGGAGTCAAGGCCCCTTACAAATGTAATATCCTGTTTCTACATAGACTGACACATTTGCATCGTGACCTACATGAGACCTCAAGGACACTTCCTGCTGAAGGAGTGAAGGAGGCCTAGGTAAGGGAAACAAACAGACATAAGCTTAACTTTAAGGCTCAGAACCAACTGCAGTGGCCCAGGAAGCAAGCAACGGTCCTCCTATCGACCTCCTCAGAGTGATAGACAAAATCCACACCTCTGGCTTCGAATTTGTGGAAACTGTGATTATCCACCAGTCGGCTGCTTGCCTAGCAGTATCAAAGCGTCTCTTTAGGAATAACTAACATGGACAGTATGGGCCAGGAGAGCTGGGCATATATCATGAATACGCCAAGCCTGTTTAATAGAAATAAAAATTCTACACCTTAATTTCTCTCCTGAAGAGTTTAATTTAAAAGGAAAATTAGCACAAAGGCAAACATAAATGAAGGGACAAGGTTATTGCATACTTAGTACCAGATTTATCAACTGAATCATAATTAGAAGCCTTGCCACTGAAATAATACAATTTGATGCTACACTTACTCTGGTGAGATATTGATTGTCCCTAAAAAAATGCAAAGCTAACCTCAGTAATGTCACCAAATAGTTTGGAAACTTAGTTTCAATTCTATAATTGCATATGATCATTCTTCCCAATTAGAAGTGGGTACAATTGGTTCCTGAAATAGAATTGGCAGTGAAGGCACTGAGAAGCAATGACAGTTTTGAACCTTGGGGATGCTGGGCATTGTTTTGGGTATAAGAAGACCTGGAAATTATTCCGCAGCAATAAAATAAAACATTTTATTTTTCTGCTTTTTCTTGGTTTACTGCTACTTCATACATATAGAAAACCTTTGGCGATCCAAATGAAGGATAATTTCAACCAATAATTTGAACGTATTGAGATGGCTTATAGCTTATTACATTAAAAAGAAGGGGCAAGTCCTGCTGATGTATATTTTGGACAAAGGAAGATGACAGATTTGGAAAAGAGTGGGCTAGCCAAGGCATCAAGAAACATATATGTCAACTTTAAGACATTTTGAATGCCTCTTGTTTTACTCTTTGGTCCGCTTCAGTAATTCCTTTTGTTCAAACAAGAGAACGGTACTTGCTTGGGGCATTTAAACTGTGATACACAGTTTAACACAGTCAACTCAAAGAAATAAAAGTTGAACAGTTTCGTCGCACAGCTGCCAATTCTTGTTTATGATATGGGTCATTTGGACAGATGCCCAATCTCTTAATTGGAATAATATTTTTTCAAAAAGTTAGTGGGATTTCCTCCATCATTGGTGAATCCATGGTATCATCCTTCATCATGGTGCCTGAATTATTAAAATAATTGTTAGTGTTTAATGTATAGAATCCTATCAGTAATAGAATCTTAAGTTACAAAATTTAGAAAACCTTCAAGATTCCCAGCAGAGGAAACAGAGAAAAGTAAATATTAGGAAAAGTTAAGCAAAGAAAATAATATGATTTCCAAGTGAAGAATGATACAATTTTGCACATATTGATTTAAAACCTTTAAATTTCATGAAACTTTAAGTGACTAGCTCGTCTTTCTTACTTCACACCTGTAGCAGTTTTATGTGGTAGAATACAATTCATGGAAAGAAACTAAAGTCTGTAATATTTCTTTGCACTATGTTTCCCACCTAAATGGCAATGCAGTGGACAAAGCCAGTCTTCTTTGGGTTCAACATTGTGATATACAAGTCCATTTGGTGATTAATAGCATAATTTAATTAATAACACTGATCCAGACTGACAGTAAGCCCTTAATCAGACACAGACTTCTTTTTTTCTAACCTCTTAAACAGTGTTCTTGCGTAATTTTAGGAACTTGTCTTTGCTATGAACATATTCCATTGTTAAGGTGCCTTGGCAATTCTAAACCACGCTGGCTCTTTGGCATGTTTGCATCTGTGCATTCGTTCAGTCTATCCAGCAAATATGTGCTGCCTGCCTACACCGTGCCTTCTCCACTTGCCTGTGTTCTGATTTAGGAACATGGCAAAAGTACCACTTTTCAAACACAGTCTTGAGCGGGACTAAAGATGGCTGCCAATTCTTTGTCTTTCCTCATCAATAGATCAAGCTTTGATGGGTGCTGTGGTGTGTCCTATTATCCTAGCTACTTGGGAAGCTGAGGTAGAAGGACCATCCGCTTGATGTCAGCCTGGGCAATGCACTGAGAGCCTGTCTAATTTTTTTCAATTAAAAGGAGCTGGTATAGTATCCCTTGGGTTCAATCATAAGTACTAAAAGGAGGAAGAAGAGCACAGAAAAGGAGGAGAGGGGAAGAAACAGGAGGAAGAGAGAAGGAAGAAGAGGAGGAAGAGATGGAGCGTCTCTCTTTTTCATCAACTCTGCTTTACCGCAACTGCTTTAACCTACAGAAGGCAGCAGAAGTAAAAGTGTCCCACTTTCTGAGCCAGCTTTTAAGTGCAGTAGAAGGCTCTACTTTCTCTTTACTGGAACCCTCACATTTAAGGTCTGCCAACACCCAGCCCTGCGGCCCTTCTAGAGACACTACACAACAAAGCCATGTGCGGAGGAGAAATACTGAGGTTATATGGGAAGGGGAGAACTCCTGATGGCCCAGTGTCCCAGGTAAGCCTCCAGATGACTCTAGGTCTGGCTACCATCTGATTACAACTATGAGAGACTCGCATGAAGGCCGGCAGAAGAGCTGTCAGCTGAGCCCAGTAAAGTCACAAAACTATGAAACAGAATAAAAGAATTGTTTTCAACCATAACATTTTGGAGTGTCTCCGATGCAGAAATAGATAAATGAGCTTCAACAGAACTTGGAGGCTTACCAATAGGAAATGTCCCACCATGGCATATGCACGCACACACACACACACACACACACACGCACGCACGCACGCACGCACACACACACACACACCCCATGCTTAAAATGCTATATATCTGAGGTCACTATTCCAGAAGAGGCAATTCATGGCCATATGATTACAAAATTTCTGTTTTAGAAGGGAAACACTGAAAAGGATTCTTGTTCCTCTCTCTGGTTGGTAAGGAAGTGGTCATTCACAGAGCTGAATGAGGACGGCCCACTCAATATTCCCCTAGAGAGTGTTGGGGCGGGGGCTATCCATGGGTTGGTGATTAACTACAGTCTCGTGGCTATG
>PVLD010024947.1:0-24575 GCA_004027595.1 Dinomys branickii
CATACATGCTTAAGACATATTCTTGTCATATCCATCCCCATTAGCTTCCTTTATACCTTTCTTCCACTTATTCCCATCCTCTCATCCAGTAAATCTCCCTTCCGCTTTCATGTCAACCTTTCTTTAAAGACTAGGCTCCACATATGAACAAAAACATACAATAAGTATCTTTTTATCTCACTTACCATGATTATCTACAGTTGTATCCATTTTCCTCCAAATAACATAATGTTGTCCTTCCATTAATGGGGACCTATGCTGCTTCCATAGTTTGGCTACTCTGAACTGGGCCATAATAAACAGAGTGGGCAGGTATCCCTATAGTATAGTGACTTTAATTCCTTTGAGGAATGAATTTTACCAAGGAGGTGAAAGATCCGTATGTTAGAAATTATAAGACACTGATTGAAGGAATTATAGGTGATAGAGATAAATGGAAAGATATATTCATGGGTTGAAAGATTCAATATTACTAAAATTTCCATACTACTCAAAGTGATCTGCATATTCAATGTAATTACTATCAAAATTCTAATAATGTTTTATAAAGAAATAGAAAAAATAATCCTAAAATTCACATGGAATCCCAAGAGAGTCTGAATAACCAAAACAATTTTGAGAAAGAAGAATGAAGCCAGAGATAAAACTCTCCCTAGTTCTATAAAGCTATGGTTATCAAAACAGTGTGGTATTGGCATAAAAGAAGACACATCGTGTAGTGAAACAAATTCAATGAGTTCTGATGAGTATATACACCACTGTAATTGCCATCCTGATTGGGAACAGAATAAAATGTTCCTATCACCCAAGGAGGATCTTTTGCACCCCTGAGTGAATCCCTCATATCAGCGTCATAGTACAGTGACATTCCTTTGTGTTTGGCGTCTTTATTTCAATAAAGTGTCTCTTTGTGAATCACCCATGTTGTTCCATGGATAAGCAACTAATTCTTTATTGCTGACTAGAACTCTATCATATTAATATACTTCAATTTGTTTATCCAGTCTTCTCTTAAGAGACCCTTGTTTGATCTTCAGTTTGGGGTTATTATTAATGAAGGCAATGTCAACACACTTGTACCTATCCTTTTGTGGATGTACATTGTTATTTCTTTGAGTAAGTTGCAGAGGAATGAATACTCATAGTACAGGTGTAAGGCTCATTTGATGAGAAAAGGACAGTTTTCCAAAGTAGTTGTACCATTCTACACTCCAACACCAAGTTGTGTCCCCATTACTCTGTATCCTCACCAAAATTTAGTGTTACCAGACTTAAGTTTAAAACGTTTTAGCAGGCGTGAAGTGATAGCATATTGTGTTGGAATTTGTATGTCTTTGATACCTTTGATGTTGAGCACCTTTTCATAAGCTTATTAGCCTCCATCTAACTTCTTTTGTGAGGTGTCTTTCAAATCTTTTATCTGTTTATGTACTTGCTATTTTTTAAATTTATAGATAAAGTTGTATGAAAAATATATTGTGTACAATATATACAAAATATATTGCGTACAATATATTTTTTCAAGTATATACACATTGTGGAATGACAAAAAGTAGCTAATTAACATGTGTACCTCAAATAGCTATCCTTTTGTGGTGAGAACAGTTTATATACATTATTTAATATTAAGTTTATTGGTACATTTTAGATATACATAATGATCATATTCATTGTAGGGAATTTATACCTGTGCAGGATAGGTTTTGGCTTCTCTTTTTTCCCCAACCCCCTCTCCTCCCTTCAACCACTTCTCCATATTTACAAAGTTTAGTTTTCATTTAATCCTTTGAAGTCATTTTTTCCTTTTCCCTCCCTCCTTTTCCCCTTTCTCCCAGCCTACTTCCTCTTTCCTTTTGAACAACGTCTTTCCATTTCAGAGTATCTATTGTATGTTTTGGTCCTCATTTGCTCTTTCAGTTTCTCACACCTGGGAGACAATGTGACATTTACACATGTGTGTCTGATTCATTTCACTTAAGAGAATGCTCTCATGGTGCATCCATTTATGTAGAAATGTCTCAGGTTTATCCTTTATGGCAGCGTAGTAATCCACTATATAAAAAAGCACATCTTTATCCATTCCTCAGTGGATAGGCACCTGGGTTGTTTCCAAGATGTAGCTATGACAAACTGTGCTGCTATAAACATGGGCAAACATGTATCACTGTGGTACAATGTTTTTAATTCTTCGAGGAAGATACTCAGAAGAGGAATAGCTGTGTCAAATGGGACCTCAAATCCTAGTTTTTTGAGGAGTGTCCATACTGATTTCTATTTTGTACAATATATTTTTTTAAGTATATACACATCGTAGAAAGACTAAGTGTAGCTAATTAACATATGTATTACCTCATATAGCTATTCTTTTGTAGTGAGAACAATTTATATACATAATACTCTGTTAACTATATGCATGTTGTGTGATAAATCTCTTAAACTTATTTCTCCTAACTAGAATTTTATATCTTGACTAATATTTACCCAAACCGCTCAATAGCCTCTGCAAACCTCCTTTCTTTTCCATTTTTAAATTCTAGATACAAGTCTCTTGTGAGACATATGTATTATGAAGATTTTCTCCCAGACTGGTTTGCCTTTTCATTTTCTTATTTGATTTTGGATGAGCAGAGTTTTTATTTCTGATGAAGCTCAATTTATAGTTTTTATTGATGGAAATCTTTTCCTCTCCCTAAAATCATGAAGATAGTTTCTTACATTTTCTTCTAGAAGTTTATTTTTATCTAGTTTGTTAAATTAATGATTCATCTAGCAGCAAAGGTGGAAAGCAAATATTATTTAACGTAGAAATGACCAGTTGTTCTAACAATACTTTTTTAAAAGACTGCTCTCATTATGTTGTCTTGGCCTCTATCAAAAATCAGTTTACTCTGCCTATATCTATGCATCTATCACCAATCTCTCATCTATCTACATATCTATCTATCATCTATTAATCTATCTATCATCTATATCTATCTATCCTGGTATCATCTATCTTTGTATGACATTTTGTTCATTAACTTGTCTTTCCATACCCCTTGATTTCTGTTTTAATTTGGTTAGCTTTATAATAATCTTTGAAATAAGATAGTGTGAGTTTAAAAACTTGTCATTGTGTTTTTATCCTAAGACTGTATCAGTTACCCTAGCTCCTGTCTTGATCAGTTCCTGCCCATATAGTACCCTGTCTGAAAAGTCTATGTGCCTCAGTTGTCCAAACCCTGACCTCTCAGCTTAGCAAGACTGATATGCTCTGCTTGCTCACTGCCTTCTGGCACCATGATCCAAAAAGTGTCTGAAGGCAGATGACATGAATGTGGGGCTCACACTGTGTATTTCCAGAATTAGAAAGAGAAGAAAATTAACATGTGATACAAATGAAAGAAGGATTTTACATAAGAAGAATCACCCTTAAAACAAGAAAATGTCTATAGTCTAGACTAGCAATGTCCAGTAAAACTTTCTGCCATAATGTCTATGTTCAGCCTCTGAGCTACTCAGCATAGTAGTCACCAGACACATGTGGCTGCTGAGTACTAGAGATATGACAAGTGCAATGAAGGAACTGAACTTTTAATTTTATTCAGTTTTAATGAATTTAAATGTTTTAATGTTAATTAATCTAATTTAGGTTAATGGTTACTAGCTAGATAGCACATGGACTCCTTGGGGAATAAAAAAGTAGACATTCAGAAAATCAAATCAAAGAAACTAGTATTAGCAAGCATTAGGACATACCCCAGAGTGGCTTTCATCAAATCCATGTGACACTGACATAATAAGAAACAAAATACCCACAGAAGTTAATAATCAAGAATTATATCCTAGTATATATGAGAAATTGAAAAGTGACAAAAGTCATATTTCAGATCACTTTTTGAAAAGTATGCATTTGATAAAATAAGTTGCACACTATAATTAAATATCTATATGGAAAAATAGAAATGGACTCTGTCTTCCACATGGAAAAAATTAATTTCAGAAAGTTGAAGACAAAAATGTAAAATGAAACCAGGTGTAGTGGCACACATCTCTAATCCAGCACTCTTGAGGCTGAGGTCGGAGGATTGCTGCGAGTTCGTGGCCATCCTGGGCTATAAACTGAGTTTAATCCCAGCCTAAACTGCACTACATAGTGAGACCCTGTCTCAAAAAAGGTAAAATTAAAAAACTAAAATCTTGACAGAAAACTAGAGGACTTTGAACCAATATTAAAATCAAAGAAAATATAATGAAAAAATTCTGTGTGGCTGTACATACTTAAAAATGTATATAGGTTTTGTTGTTATGATTATCTTTTTTCTCTCTAAAATAAAAAAAAAATGTGTGTACATTTCAAGGACAGTGACGGCAGATTGCACCCCTCTGTCTTGGACAGGGACCTCAGTGGTAGAAATTGCACAACAGGTTTTTGACTGAAGGGCTACCAAACTGAGTGATTATTTTTTGCCTTTTGGAATGGAAATGTCTATCCCCATGCCTATCTCAACAACATATTGTGGAAGATAACTTATTTTCTGGTTTCGTAGATCTAGACAAATAATGTGGAGTTTTGCTCCAGGATGAGCCAAATTGAATCTCAACCATACCTGATTTGATGTAAATGATGATTTATATGTTTTGAGATTCTGAATTTTTGACTTGATTAGGCTTCGGATTTCAGGTTAATACTGAAATTGATTGAGACTTTGGGGGGCATAATTTGCATGAGATACTGCTATGAATTTTTTGAGGGGGGACAAGCAGAGGGCAAATTGCACTGGTTTGAAAAGTGTTCACAAAAATATTCATGTCCACCACAACCCCAGAATGTGAACTTTTTGGAAATAGTGTCTTTGAAAATGTAATTAGTTAAGATGAGGCCATAATGGATTAGAGAGGGCCCCAAATGGAATGACTGGTACTCTTCTAAGAAAGCCATATGGAGACACAAAGCTATGAGCTATGGGTGCAGAGACTGGAGTGATGGATCTCCAAACTGAGGAAGCTAAAGATTGCTGGAAGCTGGCGGAAACTTGGAGAGAAGAGTGGAACAAATTGTCTGTTGAAGAAGCCAGAGAAAAAATCGTCTTACTGACACACTGACTTTGAGCTTTGGCCTCCAGAACTATAAGACAATATGTTTCTGTTGCTTTAGACCACCAAGTTTATAAAACTTTACTGTCGCAGCCCTAGGAAAGTAATACTAATGTGGCTCTAAGTGGGGTTTCTACTGTTTGGTAACACTTAACTGTGACTTCTCAGTTCTCTCCTTTTTTCAATTTTGGTGAAATATAATTGAAATACCCTATTTTAGCTCTCATAGGTATGAAGTGAGAATTTGGAGGAAGCTCTAGGTAACCTCAAGAGATCATTCTCCCTACACTGCTAACCTCCTGATGCTGAACATTTGTTTAGGTATAGTGCCAATCTTTCTAGAGTAACTTATGTAAATAAATATTTAAATAGTAAAAAGAGTTACAAACCAAGTGACAAAAGATACCACATGACAAAAGATACCATAAACGAAGACCTCAAAAAATACTGTAACCGGGAAGGCAACCAAAGCTTTTAATGTCTATAATACAAAGCTCTGACAAATTGACAAGAAAAGTAAAAATAGCTCAGTAAAAAATGGAGAGTGTATGCACAGATTAATAACATAAGTAAAGATTTAAATGGCAAAATTAAGTGAAAAGATGCCCCAATCCATGAGTAATTGAAGAAAGGAAGTGAAACAGTAATGGATATCACCTTATGCAAGGCAGAGTATCAAATACTAGCAAAGAATGCCACATCTTCTTGCTAGCAGTGTAGGAAAGAGTGTCATAAATTGCTGATAGAAGTGAAGCACTGCAGCCTTATTTGAAGTGTAATCTGGTCATTTTTGCTAAAATTAACAATTTACTCAACTTTTGGCCTAGACAATCTATTCCTGGAAAGTTACTTTGAAGAGACAAAAGTTCCTCAAAATGAAACAGAGAGAGAGAGAGAGAGAGAGAGAGAGAGAGAGAGAGAGAGAGAGAGAGAGAGAGAAGGATATCCCAAATACTTACAGTAGGTTTACAACAAGGAATAAAATCAAGCCATTCAAATTGTATTACAAGATAGAGTGAGAGGTATTTCTACAGATGTTGTTGAGAACAGGGAGATTGTGTTATGTACATGTACTAACTCCCCACAAAGAATATAGCCATTATACACTGCAAACATGTACAATAAAAAAGAAAAGGCAGATGCACATAAATTACACAATACTATTCCATTTTTGTAAAGCACACATTGATGAAATGAAGTCATATGTGTTTATCATGTTTGATAGAGTGCATTAAATGGCCCCAATTTTGTATCCTTACCTTGCACCAAAAGGTGAAATATATTTTCCCACCCGTTAATTATTAGTTTAGGCAATGAGATAACTGACATGACACAAGCAGAAATAGAGCTTGTGTGATTGAACTCCACGGGAATGATAGTCTAGGCTCAGTCTAGTGACTAATTCCAGGAAAAGGATGAGAGACATTAGATTCAGAGCCACAGTACTGTTACCCCAGACAGACCCCACATAGAGCAGAGGCTCCAGCCAATCCTGAGAAGCTTGAGCAGGCCCACACAACAGTGAGAAATTCCAGGCTCATTATTTATGAACTATCATAGTGAGTAATTGCCATATAAGTCACTCAGTTTTAGAGTAGTTCATTACATAAAATAACTGACTGTGTGTGTGTGTGTGTGTGTGTGTGAGTGTTTAGTTTCTGTGTATGTACATTTTGCCTGTGTAGGGTTAAATGTCTGAACAGAAATGAAAGAATACCTAATAGGTTAGCTTCACTTATGAGGATGATATGATATAGGTCAAGGCAGTAAGAGAAGAGAGAAGTCAAGAAAAAATTAAACAAATAAATAAATCTTGAAAATAAAAACGATGTATATGATCCCATGTATGCATGTCTAAGATCAGATGCTGTGCAATGGGTTGAATAACACTGTTCTCTAAAAGCAACATACAGTACCTCGCTGGAATCTCAGGATGTGTCCTCATTTGAAATAAGAGTCTACAGATGTATTTAAAGCAAAGATTCTGAGATTAGTCCATCTTAGATTAGGGTGGCCCTAAATCCAATGACTAGTGTCCTTATAAGAAGTACCCTAAAAAGCCAGCACAAAGGGAAGCAGAAGGTAAAGCTATGTGAAAACAGAAGCAGCAATAAGAGTGATGCACATACTAGCTAAGGAAAACCAAGATTTATAGGCAACACCTGAAGCCAGGATGAAAACACAGATCGATCTTCCCTCAGAGCCCCCAGAAAAATTAACACTGCTGGAGCCTTGAATTTGAACTTCTGGATTCCATAATGTTGAGAGAACAAATTTCTTTTTAAAAAAATTTTTATTTTAAAGAGAAATGAAAAGAAAAAAACCAAGATAATAGGAGATTAACAATGGTTAATGTACTGCACATTGTTATCTTCACATTAGTTGCTCAGATTACAAGATATAGGCATACATAATTGATCAAACAATATACGCACTAACCGTTTCTCTCAATGAACTAAAAGAAGTCAGTAGTATAACTATCTTATCTATCTTATTGTTTTTCTTTTTCCGTCCTTCTTTTCTCCTTTCTGTTGGTTTAAGCCACCAAGTTTATGGTACTAGGTTATGGCAACCCTAGGGAATTGATACGTACTATATTTGTGGTGTTTATCAGTCAAGATGGTGTTCTGCTGTGTCAGGAAATTTACCACAGGAGCTTAAATAACAAGTTACATAGTATCTTAATTAGTACAGTAACAAGAAGTATGCAGGTAGACAGAAACTGTATGGCTGGTATGGTTGCTCATATATGTCATTTATACCAAGGTGTCGTAGAGATCCATGCTTTATTCTCAACATATGTGGCCACCTTCCTTATGATGACAAGTGAATGCTGTAGCTGAGGTAAATAGCTGTTCTTCTGACAGTATGAAGGGACCAAGGGCAAGGAGGAAAAAGACAAAAGACGTACCAATATTGCTTGTCTTAGTTTCCAGTTTTTCTAGAAAAGCTAAGAGAAATTTCTCCTTTCATGTCATTGGCCAGACATGACCTCTACTAGCTGCAAGGGGCATAGAGTGCAATTATATTCTGGAGATGAGTTGAAACTTGAGCCAATGTGGCTATTAGATGAGTTAGATATGAGGTTAGGAAAGACACAGAGGAGACAAAAATTCACAAGGCAAAAATCCTATCAAGTAGGGACAAATCTACAATTACATATAAATCACATGAAAATATTGTATGTAAAGAGGAACAGGAAACAGGTTCAGGGCAGAAATAACAAGAGATGGTAAGATGCTGAGAAAGAGCCAAGATGTGCCCATAGAACTCAGGCAATATGAATAACAACAATTATAGAATAAAACTGCATTTGCAGTGTAAACCATGGACTTTGGGTGACAGTGATTATCAATGTAGGTTCATCTGCTGTGACAAATGGGCCGCTCTGGCCATGGATGTTAGTAGTGGGAGACATGCGTGGGGCGGCAAACTATGCCAACTCTCTATGCTCTGACTGTGCTGCAAACCTAAGACTGCTCTAAGAAACCAATTCTTTTGTTAAAATAAGCATGTAGGAAAATACAGAAAATATTAAAAACAAAAAGCCCACCAGGTATTCACAACCCAATTTTTTCAAATGTTAGAATATTCATTATCATGATTTTAAAAAATCTTTTTAAGAACTATTTCTTTGTTTCCATTTTATCCTTTTTTAAATCATTTTTTCCCTTTTCCTTTTCTTCCTTTCCTGCTTCCCTCACCCTAGTTCTCCCTTCTTTTGTACAATGTCTTCTCATGTCTCAATATCTATTGTATGTTTTGGTCCTTATTTACTTTTTTCAGTTTCTCATACCGGGGAGACAATGCAATGTTTACATGTGTGAGTCCCTTTTATTTCACTTAAGAGTATGGTCCCAAGTCACATTTATTTATCCTTCAAATTTATCCTTCTTTATAATTGAGTTATATTTTAAAAACCACATCTTCTTTATCCATTTTAAAAGTTTCCTTTCCTGTGATGAGCTCCTTTCCATGAGCTGGGACAGGAACTCTGGAGTTGGAGCATAGTTGATATTTAAGATATGGTCTGGGTCTGATGGACTTACATCAGTGATTTGAAACTAAACATTTAATCACAATTTACATATTTAATTTGAAAATTTTTTATTAGGATAAGTACATATAACATTAAACTTACCATTTTAGCTGTTAAATAAGGAAATAAAATATTTCAGATTGTTAAAAGACACCACATTTGAAAAACAAAAAGTAGAACAGATATTATTAATATTAAAAACAGCTAATCTAGAAACAGACTTGAAAAATGTATGGTTTTAATTAGAAAAGGACAAATAAATGAAAGAATGGAGGAAGACAAAAGAATGCCAGTAAACTGTAGAAGAAAAGAATGAAAAACCTAAAGGAGAAAAAATATTCAATGATAAAATTAAAGGAAACATTCTTGAAATGAGAAAAGGCACGAATCTGTGGATTGAAAAAGTACAACAAATTCAAGGAACATGTTGGTTTAACAGTTAAGTAGTTTTGCCAGTTTTAACTATATGATGTCTTTAATTGTTGATAAGATGGGTCATTCCAGAGACAGTAAAATATCTTAGAATCACTAAAATAGACAGTAAAATATAATTGTGTATTAGAACTGAAAGAATAAGGTATAAGGAAAGAAAATGTTAATAAATTCCCCAAAGTAGAAATTGTGCACTGGATTTGCTGATCACAATATTATAAAAGCCACACTAATAAAAAAATGGAAACTAAAATAATTCAACTGCAAAGTATACCTTTACCCCCAGTAGAGGTCTGAAATCTCATATAGTACTGAACACTGTAGACAATATAATTTTTTTCTGCACATATGTATCTAGGTTTATTGTGTTAATTTACTAAGCACAATAAGAGATTAGTGATAAAAACTAAGAGTAGAACAATTATAACAATACAATGCAATAAAATTGCCCGTATCACTACTCTTGTACTTTGGGGACGTTAAGGAAAATAAGGTTGGCTTGGACTGAAGCACTGCACTCCTATGACATTCGCCCTGATAACTAAGACCACTGCCAAGTGACTGTTGGGGGGATTAGTGTCAGTGTGGACAGCAGGATGAGCTACATCTCAGATGAGATGGAGTGGGTTGAGAATGGGTGTTGTAAGATTTTGTCGTGCTACTCAGAACAGCATACAATTTCAAACGTAGGAATTGTTCAGTTTTGGAATTTTCCATTTAGCATCTCTGAACCACGATAGACTCAGGGTAGTAAGCTGAGAGTGGAAAACAAAATGATGGCTAGGGTGGGACTATTGTAAAAAACTTTTAAAACTCTCAAGCACCTCTTAGACCAAAGGAGGTATAAAAGCCAAAAGCAGAATCCATCTAATGAAAAGTGATTAAAATAACTAAAGTAATCAGACAAGTAAAGCAATCAGACAAAGAGTTATATTCTTAAACACTTTCTTGACTAAGTAAGGAAGATGGGAACAGATAAATTAAATATTCAACCTAAGAACTTGAAAATGACCAGAAAAAAAACACTTAGGAAAGTACAAGAAGGAATGCATGCAATCAAAATATAGGACATTGGAACAATGACAAAATTCATAAATAAATTCAAGAGCAGTTGTTCCTTAGGGGGAAAAAAGGCTCAAAAAATTAGGTACCCTAAACAAATATAAAAAGGAAGATAAGAAGAAGAAATACAAAAATCTGTATTTGTGGACTGGGGCTGTAGCTCAGTGACAGAGCACTTGCCTAGCATGCATGAGGTCCTGGGTACCATACCCAGACTGCAGAAGGCAAAGTAGAACAAAGCAAGTCTATATATGTGATGATAAGTATCATTATAAGGGAACTTGAATACACCAGAAGCAACTATTTGACACAAACCTGTGAATGAAGTAGTTATTTTCCCTGAAAGATAAAAAGCAGTAGAGTTGATTTAACAATAGATTTTAAAAAATCAAATGGACTAATAGCCAAGTCTTTTTTGTCAGTAAGCACTCATCTAAGAAAACAGCCAGGCACTGTGGCACACACCTGTAATCCCAGTACTTAGGAGGCTGAGGCAGGAGGATCACTGGGCTACATAGTGAGTTTAAGGCCAGCCTGAACAATATAACGAGACCCTCTCTCAAAAAAATCCTGACCAACCCCTCCAAAAAAACCAGAAACCACCATCAGTAATTTAAGAGAGAGGTTTTAATGTTGAGAATTAATTATAGGCACTGGAGGCTTGAAATAATAAAATGGGCAAACTGAGGTAATGTGGACCTGATAGCTATAAAAAGCAACTCCTATCCCCAGGTTTAGGGCCCAAGAAGGAAGAAGTTAGCATTATCTTGATCTAAAATCTGAGAGAAGAGGCTTTGTAGAGTTTATTGTTCAGATTTTTGAAGACACCTAGCCTAATTGCCACTGATATCCTCGGTGCTCAGAGCTGAGGCTCAGAGTGCTGCCATATCTGAAATGACTGGACATTTCTCAGAAGAAGAAGTACAAACAGCCGATAAATACAGAAGAAATGCTCGACATTGCTAGCAATTAGAGAAATATAAATTAAAATAACACCAAGATTTCATCTTTTCCCAGAAAGAATGACTATGCTGAAGAAATCAAATAATAACAAATGCTTTCAAGACTGCAGTGAGAAGGAACTCTCCTATATTCTGCTGGGAATGTAAACTAGTACAACCACTATGGATTTGGTGTGGAGAGTCTTCAAAAAACTAAAAATAGAAATTCCATTCATCCTGCATATCCCCCTTCTAGATATGTCCCCAAAGAGTTCAAGATGTAATATTATAGTGATACATACATACTGATATTCATGGCAGGCCGGACAATTCATAATAGTTAAATCTTAGAAGCAGCCCAATGGATGGATAAAGAAAATGTGGTATTTAGACATACTGGAGTACTATTTAGCAATACAGAAGGATAAATTTTAGTTATTTGTAAGAAAATGTGTGCAATTTGAAAACATAATGCTTAGTGAAATAAATCAGATACATAAGCTTAAATATCATATGGATTCCCTCATAGAAGAAGTACCCAGTATAAATAAAGAGCAAAATAAATGACAGAAAGAAGGGAAATGGGAGATAAATTCTTTGCAAATGAGAAGGGAACCAAGAGACTAGAATGGGAAGAGGGGGGAGTGGTGTGGAATGAATTGAGATTTGTTCTGTACATGTACCAATGACCCACCGTGAATGTAATGATGATATATTGCAGATATGAACTAAAACAAAAATGAGAAGAAAATGTAAGAAGGGAATCTAGAGACGGGAGGGAGGAGGGAGCAGAAAGGAAGGGCAATAAAAAGAATTAAGATATTTTAAGTAGTATACCTACTTCCTAAGAGGAATATAAATATTACATACTGCAAACATGTACTAATAAAAAGATAAATAAAAATGAAAGATTGACATAGAAAACGAAATAATGTCTCATTTAGAAATTTAAGAATGGTGTAATGCTAGGGAGTTTATTAATATAATTTTCCATACTAACTGGTTGAAAAAGAAAAACCATAGTCATCTCAATAGCTGCTATCAAGGTGTTTGATTGAAATCATTCTGGATTTAAAAACCTGCTAGTATATTATAGCATGTATTTTCTTATTAGCATCAAATGACAGGTAATGTGGAAACCATTCATTTATCCAGTGAACATGTATTTATTAATGCCATATGTATCAGTCTCTAATGCTGGGTGTTGAGTGTATTTGTATAGCCACGAACAAAACAGACAAGACACCTACATTCCTGTATTCTATTTGGACAAAGACAATAAACAAACACACAAATTAATTAGCATAATGATAGGCTATGCAGACATTAATAGGCTAATGGAATGTGCAGTAATATTAGTGGGAATTTGTCTTTGATAGAGTGACTAGAAAAGTCCTCTCTGAGTTTAGAACTAAAAGACAGGAAATGAGCCAATTACATATAAACATGAAGAGGCTTCCAGATTCAGGCATGAGAGTGGAGGGTGACTGATTTGAGCTAGGTTTAGGACTTTGTGGCTAATTAGATGTGAGGCATGGAGGGGAGAGATATGTCAAGGATGAATTTCAAGTTTCTGCCACGAGTAACTAGCCTGACAGTGGTGCCGCTTCATAAGAGAGGAGAGACGGAAGAGGATCGGGTTTGTGGTGGTGAAAGCATGATGGACCAGAGGCTAAGGGGGGGGGAGGAATTTGGCTAGAGACACACCTTTTTTGGTTCAACTGCATATGGGTTATATCTGACATCATGGATGGCTGATACTGCCCAGGAAAAAGTAAAAGGTAAGAAGAGAACAGGGTCTCAGAGACAGTCCCTAAAGTACATAAAAGTGCCAACATTTAAAGATTGGTAGAGAAGGATAAACTAGTAGTGGAGGCTGAGAAAGAGAGTAAGAAGGGAAACTAGTAGAGAATGGGGATTAATTAAACCTTAAGAAAAAGTCCCTCCCTCGGTCCCTTCCTTGCTTCCTCGCCTCCATCATTCCTTTCCTTCCATCCTTTCCACCCCTTCTAGGTATGAAGGGCTGAATGCATGGGTCTTTGCACTGAGCTACATCCTCAGGTCTTTTTATTTTTTATTTTGAGACAAGGTCTCCCTAAGTTGTTCAGTTGCCTAGGCTGCGCTCAGACTTGTGATCCTTCTGCCTCAGCCTCCTAGAGTGCCAGCATTACAGGTGAGCACCATGCCCAACTAAGACATAATACATTTCACTGTAGACGTGAAGTGTATGTGTAGATGCATAATACATTTCAATGCAGTGTCAAATGCTGATACTATCAAGTATTGTGATAGTAATTTCATGGAGCAGTGGCACTGGAAGCCAAAGTACGATAGGCTGAGGAATGCATGGGAAGTGCAGAGGGAGCACAGATAAATGGGAGAAGAGAGACTGTAGGGGGAAGCGAGAGGTAGTATAATCAGTGAAGTGACCACAGATATTTATTGTGGGTGTGGATTTTTAAAAGCTCAAAACAGTTTTAGTTCATCATTCATTAGAACTAGCACTGGCGGCAATAATTTAAACCACACCATGACTCAGACTATCATCTGACACCTAGGCAGAGCCCCACTCTGTGTGGAATAGATAACTCAAAATTAACACGCTAAATAGTGTATTCTTTGTCTTCTCACTCAACAATGCTACACGATCAGGCTTTCCCACCTCAAAGCCAAGACGACATTTTTTCAGGTGTTTGGGTCAAAACCCTCACTTCCTTGATTCTTTTATTCTTCTCATATAGAAAAAAAAATGTCAGCAAATTCTACTGGGTCAGCGTGCAAAGTGCACACCAAAGACAAACACTGCTCACCACTGCCGCCTTTCTCTGAAGGCCCGTTCATCTCTTTTCCAGGTTATTTCAATGGCAATCTGGCTGCTCATCTGGCTTCTACCTTTACTCATCTAAAGTTTATTTTCAACCCAAAGAATAACACAGAGCTCCTTCTAAAATGTGCATCAAATTGTATCATGCCTTTATTTAAAATACTTCAGTGATACCTCTTTTCCCAGTGAAAGCCAAGTCTTTAAAATAGTTTATCAGCCCCTTCATGACCTGATTTTATTGCCTCTCTGACCTCATCTCGTAAACACCTCTCCTTTGTTTCTCTTTCCCAGCCACATTGGCCTCTTTTCCATTACAAACTTGCTCCTGTCTCAGGGCCTTTGCACTGACTGTTCCCTCTACCTGACCTGCTTTTTCTCCAATATGTGCATGGATTAACTTTCTCTCTTCCTTCAGTTTATGACTTCTTTTTATATTACTAGTTCCTCTCAATAATAAATAAAAAATAATACTGCCCTTCTTGTCTACATAGACTGGGAGATTTAAAACATACACATTATAAATGTTCATATTATTTATAATAAGGAATTTGTGGACTTATTTTAAGAATGTGTACTGACATGAAAACCACAGTGGGAATCCTGGCAGGAAAGGAAGAGAGGGAGGGAGGGAGGAAGGGAGGAAGGAAAGAAGCAAGTAGATTCTATCACATATGTCTATAATTTGCAAGTTGGAAATAGTTCAAGGTCCCAAGCAATATTTTACATTATATACAATAGATAAGCTACAAAAAATTATCCATTTTCAATCACAGTTCTCCTATACAGCATGCTGCATACTAACGCGATGTGTAGAGAAAATGTATCAGCCAGTCAACACATTTATAGTTACTGCCTACCATGTGCCTGATACTCTCCGAGATGCACAACTCATTTTCAATCCTTTCACAAACCCCCAGAGCGAGGAAACTGGGGCATACAGGAAGAAAGCACCTCCTCTGAGCTCACAAGCTAAAAATGGCAGAGAAATAAGAGGGAATGAAAGATGGGTCTGAATCTAGATTTTGCTCTTTTCTGGAAACCAGGTGGTCTGCCTCTTCCCTTCCCAAGTAAATAAAAAGCCCATTAGAGAAAATTGATTTCTACCTAATTTAGATATTATAAATCATATTTACTCAGATGTTTCTATGGTCTTTATAAGACTGTGGTTATAATTCTAGAATTATTTCCTTACATTGCAATGTGTGATGAATTTCATTTTTGTTAAGTCCTTCTATCAACATACATAGGATCTTGTAGGTAAAGTTGATGTGCTTGTATGCCTTCTTTAAAGTGTATTACAGAGCATTACAAAGTAATTAAGGACTTGGAAGTACATTATATTCCCACTAGACATTCCTCCCACTTCATTTTCTAGCCCCAGAAAAGAGAGGAGAGGAGACGACAGGGGAGGGGTGGGGAGGGGAGGGAGGACAGGGAGATTGTTTCTGGCTGAAAGTACAACTGGGGGTAGTGTTCTAGAAAGAAGCCCAATAAATGTCTTATACTTGAATAAAAAATAAATAAAAGTTTGAATAAGCATGATGCTAGGTAGTAATAACCCAAGCGCTCTCTTTTTCAGATATGGAGGAATTACACAAACGATACAAAGAAATGTGAAGTACTTTAACCATATGAAAGGCAATGGTCCCTGCAGTAGGTCAAGAATGGCATTTATAAAAACTGCTGAACACTGGCCATTTTAATGGCATCCAGTTTGCTTCAACCTCGATATAACAGCGCTGAATATACTGTTTGAAACTAAATGCAAAAGAATATATATTAGAGTGAAATGAACAAACACCAAGTCTGTACTTAGAATTTCTTCATGCAATATTTCCTACACTTCCAAGAATCTTCCATTTGGAATATTCTGGATTCTGCATCTAAAGCTCAACAATTTAGACAATCTCCTTTAGGTAGAAGAAGAGACTAAAGGAGAGATGTGCTTTAATATCTGGCCATGCTATTACTTAATAGACATTTGCTAAGCAAATCAAGGTTGTTCTTTCTAAAACTTAAGACCTAGTTATTATGTGAATTGCCTCAGAAATCCTATTTACATTTTCCAATAGTTTAAATCAGGGTTGGAAAGATATTTGAGTCTGTCCTATAAAAACTAAGGGGTCATTTTTACAGTCACCATATAGCCCCCAATGCCTATTTACAGCAGATATTACTGAACAAACTCTGTGCCACAATCAAACACTACAATTTCAGCTAAGGTAATTACCGCCTTGCACAAAGTGAAATTACACAGGTTATTCTATGTTTTAAAGATGGAGAAATGTGTATTTTCTTGTTTAATGTATTTTTCAGGAATAAAATGATAATCACAGCAAAGTTCAAGGTGACTATTAGTAGTGTATTCATGAATTTATTTCCAAATATCTAATTGTGAAATCACTTAAGAAACAAGAAAATTGTTCAGATTGTGGACTGCCCAGGACTGGACTAATGCTTATTGAAAGTCTAGTCTTTTCAGGCTGTTGTAGTTACGTTCTTCATTGCTAAGACATAGTAGAGACATGCACAAAGTAAAGGAGAAGAAGTTCATTTTAGTTCACAGTCCATAGTCAGCAGGCCCCAAGGTAAGGTGGTATGGCAGAAGGACATGGCAGGCAGGAAGGAAGAAGTGAACCATCAAGGGCGAGTGAAGGCCTCACCCATAGTGACCCACCTCTTTCCACTGGACTTCACTTCCCAACACCACACCCAGCTATAAACTCAGCAGTAGACAAGTCCAGTATCTCACACCTGCGATCCAGTATCACACATCCAACATCCAGTCACCTCTCAAAAGTCCCACTTATGCACACATAAGGCTTTGGGAGGGCATTTAGATATAAGCCACAACTCACGTTGAATTGATAATCTTTGCACTGAACCTGTTTAAAAGAATATTTAGATAAATAGTCTATCTCTGACCACGTTTAAGGGCATAGAGAGATGCAGAACTCTAACATGATCTTTCTATCTGTATGGTTAGAAATACAAACTTCACAAAAAGAATACTAGATATCGGGTTTCTAGATATTTCAAATCATCAGCAATTGGTCAGAAAAACAGGGGTGACTCTCTATACATAAATGTGCTGCACAAATAAACATTTAGAAATAGTATTTAGGGAGTTTGCAGAAAAACAGTGTTTTCATAGAATCACCACCAAAAATACCATTTCTCCAAGACTTGGAAGCCCCAATATCAGACTTCTTAAATTGTAGTTGACAGGAACAGAGGTCAAGAACAGTAGGTTTTGTCCAAATCACCCAAAGTTTGGAGGACTTACAACTTTCCTATTCCACTTTAGTGAAGTTCACAAATGTTTGTACCCCCAAAACTCTGAGTGCATTTAATTCCAAATCAGATAACTGGATCAGGCTGTTCACTCACTCCTCTCCCCTCACCCTTTCCCTCTCCCCAAGAATTTTGTATGAATGAAAACATTACAAGTGTAACATATATGCAGAAAAATGTTAATCATTAGTGTGTGTCAGCTTAATAAATTTTCACAAATTGAACACACCTGGGTAACTAGCACCTAGCACCCAGATGAAAAAACAGAACATTCATTATGATATAGGTTACTTTAAATGAAATGTGAACATGAATTTTGTTTGAACTTTGAGTAGTAACTGAAGTGATACTTGAAATACTGAACTTTAGAAAACAGAGACTTTGCTACAGAATGCATCACTTCTTTTTTGTTTGTTTCTTATTTTATCTTTTTGAGACACGGTCTCACTCTGTAGTTTAGGTTGATCTTGAACTCACTATGTAGCCTAGGCTGACCTCAAACTCTCAGTGATCCTCCTGCCTCTGCCTACAGAGTGCTGGGACTACAGGCATGAGCCACTATGTTCGGCCATCATTTCTTAAAAGAGACCTCTAAGTTAAGAAAAATAGTTTTGAAAAATATTAAAATATTGTCTTCATTTTAAAAATTGTACAGTTTGGTTTTAGACACACTGATCTTCCATAAAAGTTGATTTATTTATTGTTTATCTGTCACTGTTTATTCTTCAATCTTTCAGTTTTGTTGCTTACATTATTTTTTTATTGCTGCAGTTTAAAATATTTACATTCCATTCTGCGACTATAGAATGCATAGTTTAATCATATTTCTGTATGTGAATGCAGCCACGCTTACTGTGAATCCCTTTATCAGATATTCTCCATTCCAGAGTATTTCACTTTCATTCTTTTTTTTTTTTTTTTGCTGGCAGGATTTCACCACTGAGCAAGTTTTTAAAGAAAAGCTGAGTTCATGATTGAGAATGTCTGCTTACTGTTTTTTACTCCAGTGATATGATATTTTTGAATAACATATTCTTTCTTACAATTCCACTGTCTACTGTCACAGAAAGTTTCTGTAAACCTGCTTTAATTCTGCCTTAAAATCTAATAGAACAGGTGAATTCTCTTTAATTCCAATGCACCTTACCTAAGTCTACCTTTTTTACTATTAGAGGTAAAGGAATAAATTATAAAAGATTTGAACATGGAGTACTAAACTTTTCATAAGATAATATTGTATTTATGACATTGCAGGCTCAACAAAATGCGATATGCATATATATATATATATATATATATATATATGATTTGCACATGTTCAACACTGATAATTATCTTTTCTTCTTATGTTAATTTGGTGTTACATTTTTTAAACTTTCAATTTCATAATTTAAGCAAGCCAAGTAGATAAATAGGGTAAGAAGAAGGAAAAACATTCTCAGTGTTCTTTCTAGACTGATGATACAAGAAGGTCTTGGTGGAATCCAGGAATAAGCAAATTTAGAAGTTCCTCTATGGTAAGAAGCTATAATGAATCTTGTCCTTTCTTATCTGCCATATTCAAATTAAATGCATCATTCTATGTAATTTAGAGTTCCCAGCGAGGCAGAAATGTTGAGAACATAACAAAAGGCATTCTTTAGTATTATCAGCCCTCTCTAGACTGCTCTTCCTGGATTCCAGGCTAAGGTGGGTGTCTTGGTTACTTTTTTCTCATTGCTGAGACAAAATACCCAACACCCAAAATGAAGAAAGGAAAGGTTTATTTAGCTTACAGTTTGTGGAGGTTTCAGTCCATACTTGGCTGCTTAGAGACAGAGTAGCACATGGCAGAGGGCAAACTTTTCATGGCAGCAGAGCACAGCAAAAACACCCAGCAAAAGGGAAGAATGGCTGCAAGCAGCCTCTTTTCTTCCCTTACCTTGTAAACAGCCTACCCGCACCTAGGGGGTGTGTAGCTCTCACACAATCTCCATGCCCTCCCCTTCCACAGGCTTAGGATGTATACAAAGTAAGCACCCTGGCTTCCTGCTGAGTCACTCAGCCAAACCTCTAGACTCCCCAAATTGACACAATGTATATACCATAACAGTGGGGGAAGGGGACCACAAGATTGTGAGAAGATGTAAACTGAAACATATTCAGTCATTCTAGAACCTGAAAATAGAAGGTTTACAGTCAGAACATTCACTATTCCTAGCATCATCCTTTTTATCTACTCTACTAAATCTTCTTGGTGGTTCTTATAAGGACAATTGCAATGCAAAATCACTCCTCAATATTAACTCAGGATATTATAATGCTATTTCTGCTATTTTGTATCATGTCACAGTAGTTTCTCAGTAACATATGACAAAAATGTCCTTCTTCACTGTCCAGGAAAAAATTGGCCATTAGCTTGGAACTTCAGTAAGGTATTTAGCTACGTCTTTCATAATATCCTATGGTCAACAACAAAAATGTAGGCTGGATGACTGCACAATTAACATGATTCATAACTGGTTGAGACAACATCTGCCCAAAGGTGCTAATTAATGGACTAATATCAAACTGAAGCAGCTCTCCAGATGTTGTACGTCACTTTATCCTTTGCCCAGTACCAAATATATGGGTAATATTTAAATGTATTAGTGCACAGAATCACAATTCAAAATATTAAAACAGGATGAAGTAATAGGTCAAATTTAATGAGATTAATTTAAATGAGATAATATGAAGTTCTGAGTTTGGATCTAAAAATATCTTTACTGCTCAAGAATAAGATGCATAGTTGGGTATAGTGATGCATGCATGTAATCCCCTCTGGAAGCTGAGGCAGGAGGATCACCATGAGTTCGAGGCCAACCTGGGCTCTGTAGTTGGTTCAAAGCCAGCCTGAACTGCAAGACCCTGCTTCCAAAAAAAAGCATGAAATTTTGTTATAAGGATAACAGCATATGAATGTAGCTGATAAAACTAGTCCATTAAGTGTCAGGCAGCATTGTAAGAAGTAGGTATTTGTTACATAGTAGAAAGAACATCGGATTTAGCATCAAAAAATTGGGTGAAGCCCTCGTTCTGCTACTTTGGCCCTTAAACACTTTGATCCTTACTTTCTTCTCAGTGTTGTTGTGAAGTTAAAATGCATTACCCTGTCCAAGTTCGAAGCATTTGTGCTCAATAAATATGACCTAGAAAGGTTACCCTTCGCAATAAAATAGATGGCTTTGGCACTCCATTTTGTCCCAGAGAAGATGGTAATTGGAATGAATTCCGGCTGCTACACACACAAGCAAACTGGAGCTCCTTCCAAAGATAGTGAACAGGATGGATGAGTAACTCAAAGGAGAACATGAAGAATCGCTGCACGCACCAAGGATAACTGACTTAAAGAATAGTGGATTCGAGGAACACCATATCTACCTTCAAGCATCTGATGATGCATCTCCTGGCTTTCTGGAGAGCTTCAAAGCAGTAAAAGTAATACAGAAGGATGGAAAATAGAAGAACATGGGTTAGGGTGACCACTTGGTGGGGATGTTGTGAGTGATTTCAAGGTAAGTGGATGGTTGGACTACAAGGTCTTTAACAGGGCAGTCTGATTGTTGTATTTCCAGAACACTTTTCATGAAGTGGTTCCTTCTAAATTCTAAATCAAAATCATCTAGGATTTCTGCTGTCATGTGTTGGCTGGTTTCTAGCCTTAAAATACCACCTTTTCTTCAGTTCTACGCCAGAAGTATTTCGCCCACTGGTCTTTGCCCACCAATTTCAACTTGCTCCTTACTTTATTTAGGATTTTCAGGTCACAGTTAAAAGTGCCATTTTAGCCGTAATCTGTAGACATTTTAGGGGAGATGACCCAGCCATGCATGGTAAGAACTAGAATCTAAGAGATCCTGATGTGCCATCTATCCCCAAACTATCCAAGAGACAGGAGAAGGGCTAATCTGTGGACATTTGGGGCAGGGGGTGGTGGTCAGGTATTTTCTGGTAAGAACAAGATGTAAGAGTTCCTGAGTTGGAGCTATGAAAGAAGTGGGGCAGGTACACGGCCTGAGACCAGGCTTTTAATGAGACTTGGTATATTGGTTAGAAAGTTTCTTGTCTTACATCTGTTGTCCTGCTACAAGTACCCCAGAGTAACTCGTTCAAATTATGCCTTCCCCTGTTCTCTGGAGGCAAAATTTGTCCGGGGCAGATTGTTAAGCACCTCTAGCCTGTTCCAGATCACGATAAGGAAGGTGCCCGGAGAAACCAGAGAAGCTGGCCATCTCCTTCCCGGCCTGACCCAGTCCGTTCTGCTCTCATGTGACCCCAGGGAACCGTTTTTTATTTTTTTACAGCCCAGAGAGGAGGAATACTGGCTGCTGGCCGGTTGCCTGGGATGCGTCCGCCAGATCTGCTGGGCTGGGGTGAAAGAGGATGCTGCGGGGAGGGGTCCGCGGCTTCTGACTGGCTGGGGCGCAAAGGCTAATTTGCATAACATTCTGTGACGGTTTGTGATTGGCCAAAGTCAGAGGGGTGGCAATGGGGTGATTGCAAGGGCTCAGAGCTCTGGGCCTTGGACCTTTTTGCTCTGGAGTTACCCCGGTGGGTGTGAGTTGTTGCGTGGGCCGAGGGAGCTGGGAGGCCGGGTTTGGGAAGTTTTGCAGGCAGGTGGATGAGACATCTTTCTTGGATAGGGTTTAAGAAATGAGCGAGAACAGCGGCCGAGAGTCGAGAAACTGGGAGATCCTGTCCAGACAGAAGGAAGGAAATGGATCAGGGGAGGGGTGGAGACCAAAGGGGAAGGAGTTAAAGGCTTTCTCCCTAGCTTTTTGTCAGGGTGGGCTCCCTTTGCCAGATTACTTGGATCTCCCTTCTCACAAGTTATTAATCCTGCTCTGTTGGATCTGGGCAGAAAAGGAGGCAGAATCTCAACATTTAATAGCTTAAATTTGAATCCCGGCATTTTCATTAGGGCTTATGTATAACTTAAAATACCAGGGGAGTCAGGGATGGGGGAAAGTGTATTTTAATTTGTGTCCAACTACGGAAACTGCACATCTGCTTTTCTTGAGTTTTCCTCTTGTAATGAATGCTCTTTCAATCTTGTTGGGCAAAACCACCTTGGACTATTATATACTCCTACTCCCTAAGTACAGCCTATGGCCGCGGGGGCAAGGGCTGTCTGTGGCTCATCCGGGCTGTTTCCACATTTTTGTCTCCTCACAGACACCTCTAGACAATGACGTTTATATTAAGTCAGTTATTCCTTGTAAAGTACTTTACAATTTACGTATTTATTTTTACATCCATTATCTAATTTAACCTTGACTAAAATCAGCACAATCCATGCGGGCAACTCCATTTTATTGATAAAGAAACTGGCTGGAAAAGTTGCTAAATTCAACAACTCTAGTGCAAAAAGGAGAGGTGGAATTATTTTAACACCTCAAACTTATATAACAACGCCTTTTCTTCTACATTCTTATCACTGATCTCTCAAAATTGGTTGAACAAGTAACATTATCTGACTTTTACAGATAAGACAAGGGTTATGATCTATAGCTAATAAATGGGAGTGGTGGCAGAATGGTTCCCAAGGTTCATCACTGACTTTTGTTCTACTGTTAGTCCATGTTGCTCCAAGTTAGCCTTTCATTCAAAATACAATTAGGAAAACAGCCTGTCCTGGAAAATATTTAAGTACAGCTCCTTTAAATATTTACAGCTCCTTTGGTCAATCAAGTGAAATAGAGAAACCCAGATGTTATATGCTTCTGGTTTCTGGTCATTTTTGTTCAGGAAAACACTGTACTAATCCCCATCCCCAATATTTTAGAGGAAAGGGATTTAAAATTAGAAGCTTGAGTCATAATGGTCTGGAGGACTGTTTGAAAAGATGGGTGGATAAAGGACATGGCAGGGGAAGTGCGGTGGGAAAACTAAAACTGGGCCCTGGCTTGGAAGTCTCAAAGTGAAATTTAAGGTGCACGTCTTAAAAAGTTACATCCAGGGATTTGGGGCCCAGCTTAGGTTCTATTAAATGACCCTGTGCTGAAGAACTATTTTTTCTGTTAAAAGATGAAAGACACCCAACACCAGACTAACTACTGTCACCCTCTCCTACAGCCTTTTGGCAGCCAAAAGGTCACAGGGCCTGGCCAGGCTTTCCAACATAATTTCTCTCCATTGCCACGTTCTTATCTCTTGAAAAAAATAAAAACACACTATAAATCTAATGTTAGGTCGCTCTGACTCCTGGCAGCAGTTGTAGGAAAAATTGGGAAAGGCTCTGCACGGAGGAAGGCAAAAGCCTCTGACCTCCCTTCCCCCAGCTGCTGACCAAGTGCAGGGCCGCGGATTGAGCACTGCGCGTCCACGTGCACCCGGCATGTCCAGCTTACGTAAGAGTCCCGGGATGGAGTTGGGGCAGATACGGGTCCCTCTTCCCCGAGGGCTAATAATAAACGGAGGCTTCAGTTTCCCTCCTGTGGTCACTCTGGATTCAGGGTGGAGGGGCTCACTTTGCAACCCGGACACGTGCATTCCGGTCATCCCACCCGGCGAGAGCGCTCCAAGCCCGCCCACCCATCCGCGCGCCAGCCCGCCCTGTTTTCGGTTGGGACGCGGGCGCCTTCTGAACCTTCGGAGTGCCTGGCCCTCCCCAAGCCTGCTGGCCCCGGGTTTGGCGCAGGCTGGGCGCGGCTGCTCCATCCCTCTCTGCCTTGCCCTGCCTGGTCTTGCCCTGCCCTGCCCTGCCCCTGCGCCCTCCCTCAGCCCGGGTATCAGGCGAGAGGCGGAGCTGGTCTGGCGCGCCCCGCCCCGGCAGTGGAAGGGGCCGGGCCAGTGTTACTCGCGGCCATCCTGGCTGGGGCCTTTTATCTAGGCGCTGCTTGGGGGAGGCTGGAGGAGGAGACACGGGGGGTGGCCCTGGGCACCG
>PVLD010024948.1:0-24573 GCA_004027595.1 Dinomys branickii
GGGGGGGGGGGGGGGGGGGGGGGTGGTGGACAGTGGCAAAAGTGCTGAGTGAGCATGTCGAGAGGCTTGCAGGTGCAGGGCAGGTGGGCCGGTGAGCACCTGGGGCCCTGAGAGGTCACTGCTGGAGACCTGGCCAAGCTGGCCCCCCACTCGAGGGCGGAACTGAGAGGCCAGGCAGAGCAGCGTACCTTGGCGGGGTGGCTGCTGGTGAGGGCAAAAAAGAAAGGCGGATGTCAGTGTATGTTCAAGGCCAAGGCTGGCGTTGTGGCCTGGCCGCCTCAGAGATACCATTTTATGCCGTGACAGCCGAGGGAAGAGATGGGGACAGTGATACAGGCTAGGGCTGGCAGGAGGGGTATGGGTTGGGAAGGGTGTCCTTGGCTATGCTCACTTGGTCAGTAGCAGCAGGGGTGGGGGCAGGTAAGGCCTGGGCAGGCAGCTGGCGTAATGGCAGCAGCCTGAGGCCAGCTCCTGCGGGGGGGGGGACGGTCCCCTTCGGAGGTGGTAGGAATGTCTGGTGAAGGGTAGTAGGCAGTGCCTTCGTGGGAGAGGCCGTGTGCTTCTCTGTTGTCCAGCTGAGCTGTCGTCAGAGTTCCATCCCTTTCTGTTGTGCAGTGCACCCCACTGGCAGTGGGAGCCCCCTTGGTTCTCTCTGAGTCGTGGATGTTGGGCTGCCCCACTTCAGGCCTTCAGGATGTGCTCCTGTGACGGTGGGTGCGTACCACCCCCTCACATCTGTTTTCGGATCTGGTGCACGTGCACAGCAGTGGGCCTGCTATATCATGTGGTCCTTCTGGTTTTAGCTTTTTGAGAACTCCATGCTGTTTGCCATAGTAGCAGTGCTGTTTGCCTTCCCACACACAGTGCATGAAGGTTTTTTGTCCACATCCTCACCAACATCCCTGTCTCTGATTCCAGGGTCCTGATGGTGGACATGGTGCCCCCTTGCGCTAGATGCCCTCCCTGCTGAGTGTTTTGCCATGTCTTCAAGCTGTTCCCAGCTGGGTTTCAGTCTTTCGTTAACAGTTCCATGTGTTCCCACCAAGCTCTCCCTTCTCTGTGGGTGCCCTTGTGCCCAGCCTCATGTCCTCGACTTGGGGTTCTGCATCTCCACCAAGGATGATGTCCTTGTTTCTCCTTTATCTCTCCACCTGCCCCTCAGAGCAGTACCTGGGTTCTGGGGTGTGTGGCCCCCACCCTGTGGGAGCAGGCACTGACTTTCCGTGTCTCCCTGCAGTCGTACCTGCTGATGGTGACTGTCATCTTCCTCCCCTACATCAGCAAGGCTGCCAGCTGGTGCAGAGACAGGCTCGTGGGTAGGCACTGAGGCCCCTAAGGATGTCAGGTGGGGCTGGGTGCACTGCATGGTGACCCTTGCCAGCTGCCTCAATCCACAGCACCCTGCCCATCTTCTCTCCTGGCCTACACAACCCAGCCCTTGGGGATAAGGGTAGTGATCGCCATGCTGGCCCCACAGCCCCAGGGACCGGGCCAACTTCTCTCTCCTGGCATATCCACAGGCCACAGGCATCCCCCAGACCATGGTGTGGAGCTGTTCACCTTCGACCTTCATGAGCCCCTCAGCAAGGAGCGGGTGGAAGCCTTCAGCGATGGGGTTTATGCCATTGTGGCCACGTTGCTCATCCTGGACATCTGGTGAGGACGCCATTAGTGGCTGCCCCATCTGCCTACCAGGTGGATGCCCAGCAAGGCCCTGGCTAGAGGACACCCAATTCCCTCACCTGGTGCTGTTTGTCTCCAATCCCCTTTTGTGAGCCCAGAACATTTTGGGAGGTGGTGGCCCCACGCCAAGGAGGGCAGGGCTCCCAGGGAGTGGAGGGAGGGTGGTTTGGGGTTAGGGTGCCAGGGAAAGGGATCCTTGGACAGCATGGTGCCCCTGGGGCTCAGCCCCTCCGGTGTGCCATCAGCCCTTTCTCCTGCCACTCTCTGCTAGACTTCCCATCTCACTGATGGCTTCTGTTTCTAAGTGTTCCATTCACTTTTTCAAGTCTTTCCTTAAAAAGTCTGTCTGGTCCTCAGTTACATTTCAGGGCACACTCACTGCATTAAACACGTCGAACCTCTGGTTTTATATTCTATATATGATAATCTGACTTTCCTGATACTCCGGGTGGACTTTCTTATTGTAATTCGTGAAGTTTTAAAAATTGGAAGCAAACTTTTCTTAGTAGCTCATTCCTGAGGCTTTAAGTAAGGAACATCAGGGACAACCTCCCCTTGCTTCCCCTTGGGGCCAAGGCAGTATGGTTGGGGCAGGAAGGCCCCGGTGCTGTGCAGCCCCCGAGGTCCTGTCTCCTGTGCCTCCCTCCTGCCCTCTTTGCTATCCTCCCATCTACACCCAGTAGATAGAAGTTGCTGTTTCCTGATGCCCACCCCAGACCGCCCTGACTGGCTCCGGTCCTTGCTGCTGCTCCTCAGAGGAGTGCACAGGCAGGCATGTCCCAGGCTCGGAGCCCCCTCAGAGAGCTGGCCCTGCCCTAGAGCTGCCAGTCAGCAGAGAGCCCAGAGGTGCCAGTTAGGCATGCATTCTGGAGGAGTGGGAGGCACTTGGCAGTATGCTGAGCATCTAGCCATGTTCCTGAAATGCATGCTGTGATGCTAAGACCCTCTCCCGTCTGGGCCGGGAGCTGGTACAGACGTCCTGTGTTCTCGCTTCCCAGTGAGGACAACGTCCCTGACCCCAAGGACGTGATGGAGAAATTCCACGGCAGCCTGGTGGTGGCCCTAGGCGAATACGGGCCACACTTCCTGGCATACTTCGGCTCCTTTGCCACGGTGGGGCTGCTCTGGTTCGCCCACCACTCACTCTTCCTGCACGTCCGCAAGGCCACACAGGTCATGGGGCTGCTCAACACACTCTCACTGGCCTTCGTGGGCGGCCTGCCCCTGGCCTACCAGCAGACCTCGGCCTTCACCCGGCAGCCCCGTGACGAGCTCGAGCGAGTGCGTGTCAGCTGCGCCATCATCTTCTTTGCCGGCATTTTCCAGTTTGCCATCTGGACTGCAGCCCTACTGCACCAGGCAGAGACACTACGGCCGGCAGTGCGGTTCGGTGGGCGGGAACATGCCTTCATGTTCGCCAAGCTCGCCTTGTACCCCTGTGCCAGCCTGCTGGCCTTCGCCGCCACTTGCCTGCTGAGCCGGTTCAGCACAGCCATCTTCCACCTCATGCAGATCTCTGTGCCCTTTGCCTTCTTGTTGCTGCGCCTGCTTGTGCGCCTTGCTCTGGCAGCTCTACGGGGCCTGCAGTCCCTGCGACCAGCACACCTCCCACAGCGCCGGGCCAGTGAGGCTGATGCTGACGCCCAGGCCCAGCTGCTGCCTGCCTCCCGCTAGCACTACAGAGGCCACACCTACTACCTGCCTGTCCCACCCAGTGCCCTAGGACTTGTCTCCACTGTGAAAGTCCACTCAGAGGATACATGCTGCTCTACACAGGAACTTGCACCCAGACGTGGGTCTCTCCTTTACCTACAACAAGTTGCCTTGGGGTCTACATCTGGATGGCTTCAGGCAATCGAACTGCTGAGGAACCCAGATCCTCTGCCCACCCTGCATGCTCTGCCCCATCCGTCAGGGCCTCTGCGCGGAGTGGCACCTCCTCCCCAAGACTCAGCTGTTGGACTAGGAAGTCCCTATCTGAGAGGCGACCCACCCCAGACCACCCGCCCAGCATGTGCAGCACCACTGGGTCTCCCAGTCCATCCGGGCCCTCCTGATACGTAGTAGCTGGACACAAGAACGAGAGAGGGCACTGCAGGACACTGAAGCCCAACTCTATTTGTCCCAGGTATAAGTTAGGTCACATTCAAGTGGCAGTAAGTCCTAAGGAGAGGCCTGGGAAGACGGAGCACACAGACACAACTGACAAACGATCCCTGCAGGTTGAAGTCAAAGCAGAACTAACTACACCACCAAGGCCTGGTTCTGAAGATGAGAGGTGATGTAAACATGAGGACTGCTACATCGAGACGACCGATGGAGCAGAGGCGCGCGCGTCTGCAGTTTTGGCAGAAGCAGGACAGGGACAGGGACAGGCGCTGTGGCATGGAGATTCCCGGGAGGCGCAGGTCACACCTGGAAGCCAGCCCGCGTGCAAACCCAGCGCCATGGGTGCTAGGAAGGGCTGGACCGGGTGGCCTCTTCCTTTGGGGGCCTCTGCAGACTCACACAGAGCCCGCTTACTTTTGGTCACATTCCTCCAGCATCTGCAGGGTGACAGTGAGCTCCTGGGCATTCACACCAGCCAGGCCATCATGGCAGAGCGCTGTGTCTACACTGGTGTGCGAGAGCCCGGGTTGCTGGCAAAGCATTGTGTGAAGTGCTACAGTGAAGAACAAGGGCATTAAATCCACTCCTCCACATGTAGGTGTTATTTACACATTCACCGACTGGACAGGGAAGCCATGCTGGTCCCCTCTGGGCACTAAATGCCCACCCCAGGGATCAAGGGGGAACACTTGGGGCCCAGACCGCACTCCAGCTGCCACACAGTAGCCACCCAAGGCCACGCTGCCTCAGGGTGGACACAGGTCCCCTCTCCCAGGTAAGGCTGGGCACCGCCCCCAACCACCTCCCCTGGTAGAACCCCATGCAGTGATGAGGCAGGAGTCAAGGGATGACACCTCCCCTGAGCCAAGCAGGGGGAGGTCACCCCATGGCCACCAGGGCTGCACACCACCTGCCCACAGTGGGGAGGGAGGCCAGGCGTCTGCTCCAAAGGGGCATCCAAGGGACAGCCTGAGGGGCATAAGATGATGTCAGAGGCCACCACATAGTTCATTCCAGTACTGTGCTGTGCCAAGGGTCAGGCCAGACAGGAGCCCGGTGCTCCCCTCCCAGGCACTGTCCAGGGCTGGGGAAAGGGGTCTCCACCCGCCCAGGAGTTCCCACGTGACACTGGATGGGGTCAAGGGCTGCAGACGTCCTGGCCCCAGGAAGATAGCGTGGGCAGGGCTGCAACAAGTCCATCGGATGGACGGCTCCAGCGCAACCTGGACCTCTCAGCCCCTACTTAGCGCTGCCCTCGGGGGCAGGCACAGCATCCCCCCTGATGGCTGCAGCCTTCCTGGGCTTCTGCTTGGCCTTCCTCAGCATGTGGACCTGTCCCAAGATGGGCAGGATGGATCAGAGAGCGGGGGACACCCAAGTTGTAGCCCTGGGACCCAGAGGCAGCCAGCCACTCTCAGCTCCACTTCACAGGGATTAGAGTTAGAGGCTGGGCGATGCTGCGGCCTACTAGGCTCAGCCTTTGGTCCAGGCCCTCCTTGAGAGACCTGGCATCTCCACTGAAGAACACAGGGCTTGAAAGGCTGATGCCCGCCTCAGCTCCCAGGGCGTCCCAACTCACAGATGACCCAGGCCCAGCTGGGCAGCAATGCCACCCCAGCCACCCCTCAGCTGTAGCCACCTAACATACCTTGGGACCTGCAGCTGAGATGATCATGTGTCCTGGGGCCTGGACCCAGGGCTCACCATCCACCTGCACGGGTGTGGCCTTGAGGAGGGTGACACGGAAGTAGGCGCCCTGGGCGATGCGGATGCCGGAGCGCAGTCCCCCCTGCACCTGGCCCTGGCAGGAGGGTGGAGAGCCAGCTTAGTTGGCAGTGGGGCAGTACAGGAGGCTGCCTGTGGGCCAGTGCTCACCATGTGCATGACGCCTGTCACGCCCACCACCTCCAGCAGCCCATCGTCCATGCGTGGCTTCTCAAACCTTGAGTCACTGTCCGAACCCCAGAGGTCAGCTCCTGAGCCCCAGCTGCCCAAGATGGAAGGGTGCACCGGGTTAGTCCTGGGCCTGGCCCAGCCCAGGCCTGTGGAGCCTCTCTGGGGGCAGCGCCTGTACACCTGGGGATGTTGATGAAGATGAGGCCCTCGATGCTGGGCAAGTCCACCTCCCTCTGCTCCACCTGCAGCCGGATCTCCCTGTGTAGGCCACGTGAATGGCTGATCTTCTGCAGCCCGACCCGCACATACACACCCTTGTTGTGGAATCTGCAAGACATAGGAGTCAGGTTGCTGCTGGGGTCTGTCCCTGGCTGAGCACATGCTCCTGCCCGTCGGCACCGTGGTACCTGCTGGTGAACTTGCCAGGTTCCTCCTCCCGCGCCTGGTGGAAGTCCAGGCTGAGCTCGGCGTCAATGCCAATACCACAGTAGTTACTCATCTGCACAATCTGGAGACAGAGGGCTCTTCCAGGGCGCTGCCCAGGGTGCCTGCTGCCTCCTTCCAACCCTGCTCTGTGCTGCTGCCCCTTCCTGGGCTGCTCTGTTCAGCCACTCCGCACCCCAGGAAGGCCATGTCCCCCACAGTGTGGCTGGGAAGAGGGGAGTGTGGGAGGGTTGTGGGCAAGGGCCAGGGCCACTTGGTACCTTGGGGGGCTCTGCATCCACCACACTGTTCTCCGCACCAGCAGCCTTGTGAGCATCTAGCAGAATGGTCCAACGGTCCATAAGCACAGCATCTGCCTCATCCACAGACACCAGCATGGAGAACGGGTCCTCTCCACTGTAACCTGCACCCCAGCGGAGGACCCGGCCGAGGTCATTCCCTAGAACACGGGTGAGACTTGGAGGGATACCACACACGCCTCTGGAGAGACCTTTCCTCAGAATGGAGGGGTTACTATGGGACAGCCCCCTACAGGACAGAGACCCCCCACCACAAGACAGAGACATCTCCACAGGATGGTGATACCACCACAGGTCAGGGGTCCCACCACAGACCTCAGATAAAGCCTGGGTTAGGGATATCCCGAGGTCCCCCCTTCCTACTCCATGGCAGACCCCACCTGTGCCCAGAGGCAGAATAGCGACAGATGGCTCCTGGCAGGCCAGATGATACCGTGTCTCCTCCAGGGCAGTTAGAACCCAGCCCACAGTGCCGTCACCGCCACACACCAGCACACGGAAGCAGGGCACCTGGGAGAAGAGGTGGAACCTGTGTGGGAGACAGGAGTACCCGCCACCTTGCGAGGGCCACCCGTGACCCTGGGCAGGACCTACCCAGTGCCCCCTGACCCAAGCACCCCTTTTTAAATGTTCAACTCTGGCCACATGAAGGACTTGGAAGGGCAGGGCAGGGTACCTCCTATATGTGCCGGTGGACACACACTCACCCAGGAAGTGGCCCCCCATTTGTCAAATCGAAGACCTGGTGAGGGTTCAGCAGCTTCCGGAAACTGCAGAGCAGGTCTCGGCCCTTAAGGCCCCCACTCTTGGGGTTCACAAACACGAGGAGGGGGCAGCAGTCTGGGGGCAGCTTTGTGTGCTGTGAAAGGGGAGGATGGGTGAGGGTGGGGCCTGAGGTCCCCCGTGGTCCCCTATGGAAGCTGCTAGCAGTGTCCAGCCTGGGACTGCAATCCCCCTAGGCCAGGGCACCCCTCCTGAGGAAGACAAGGCTGCCCCCTCACCTGCCAGCCCCCAGGGCCACACACTGATCCCCACCCTATGACCAAACAGGACAACCTTCCCTAAGAGGTTCATCTGGGCTGTCAGCCACTTGGAACTCTAAGCATGAAGGCCAAGGCCAGACCCACTATGACATGTGCCAAGAGCCCCTAACCTACCAAACTGGAAGCCACAGGAGACCCTGCCTGGCAGTGCCAGCCAGCTGGCCTCAAGGAGCCACCCCACACCCTTTTGAAATTAGCAGCACTCAGGAGCAGGGCTTGGCACACAGGTGGCTGCCCAACCCCTGGGCGTGGAAAAAAACCCATGTCCCCAACAAAAGCCCAAGAAACAGCCCAGGAGTCTGGACAAGGTAGGCCAGGCTGGGGTCCCTGTGACAGGATAAGGTGAGAAGAGACAAACAGGTAAGGTGCAGACACAAGGCGGGTGGCGGCACACGGGCTGGGCCGTGGCTAGGGCAAGGATACACTCAGGGCCACGTGGCCCATGGCCAGGCAGGGCTGCCTGTGGCCTCCACTTACCCACTCACCCCAGGGCGGGCAGCTGACAGGAGAGAGAATGCGGGGTCAGCCTCACACCTAGCAGGGCTGCCTCCATAGGCAACTCCACAGGCCACGGTCCGGCCAGAGGCAGGAGGAACCAGAGTGTCACCCACCCGAGGTCAGATCCCAGCCTTGTTCTGCTCTTACCAGTGCTCCCAGAACAGGATTGAGGGCCAGGGGCCAGGTTGCAGAGCAGCCATGGACACCTGGGTCCTTGGACCCTCAGAGCAGGCAGACTAAGGCTCAGAGAACACTGTGCAGATGCAGGGTGGGGTCTGGCTGCAGCCCCTCAGGTTGCCTCACA
This sequence comes from Dinomys branickii, assembly GCA_004027595.1. NCBI lineage: Eukaryota > Metazoa > Chordata > Mammalia > Rodentia > Dinomyidae > Dinomys > Dinomys branickii. Next base: position 8,277 of record PVLD010024948.1, read on the forward strand.
CATGCCACGCCCATGAACCGTGCCTCTCACCCCAGGCTGCCCGTTGCTTAACTCCTATTCCTGGCACTACTGGCTCCCGAGAGAGGCTTCCAGACTCAGGAGCTCCATCAGCTGGCCAGAGGCAGCCCAAGGTTCAGAATTGGAGCCCCAAAGGCACCAAGGTAGGCAGCAGCACACAGACATGTGGTTATGCTCTGCCCTTAGTGAGGTGGCCAGTGGGGGACTTGACGTACCCATGAAGCCTGAAGTAGCATCCTGTGTCCTCGCCACAGGCTAGAGGCCTCAGGGTCCAGAGTGCAGAGTAGATGGCCAGCCCTGGGCCCATGGGCCCCGAGAATAGGTCTCACCGCTGGGCAGACTTGGACAAGTACAGATGCTCTGACCTCCACCCTCTGTTGTAAAGTGGGCAACCCTGTCCATCCTGGGCTGACCGAGGAGGCACACACCAGCCCAAAAAAGGTCAAGAAGATGGCAGATGAGACCATACCCAGCTGCATGGATGTGTGAACATCCTCAGGGGTGTAGACATCTTGAGGGTGTGAACACTGGCCTGGAACTGCTCACTCACCAGCACATCCGGGAGCACCAGTGTGGTCAGTGGCTGACCATGCACAGCTGTGTCCCTCCCCAGCATGTAAAGCCGCTCGGCCTCAGCAAAGCAGGTAACATCCAGCACCACTGCACCTGCAACAGGTGGGCTGCTACTCAGGCCAGGCTGGCTTATGCAGCCCCGTCAGGTGAGCCACTGAGGGAGGTGTCCACAGCAACAAGATCCATGTCAAGGGAAGGCCGGGTTCAGGGGGGTACCCCTCACCCCCTGCCTGGAGCCACCATGTTGCAGGGGTGTGGGCACCCAAAAAGGGAGGACCAAGAAAAGGTACAGATCCAGAAAGGGCATGTCTTAGACAACAGCCAAGCCTCAGAATATTTCAGCAAAGCATCAGAAGTGGACCAGGACAAAAACGGGCGTCACAGAGCAGACAGCTGCAGCAGAGGAGCTGAAACCCACAGGAGGGAGAAGGGTGGCCTTGGCCCCCTGGGCAGGGGTGTCACCAGGCAACAGCTCACCTTGGGAGTAGATGTGGCTCACGGACACTGCAGCAGCTGCACAGATAGATGGTGGTCAGAGTACCCAACACACAGGCCAGCCCTTAGAGCATCACATCCAGTGTGGCCCAGCCCAGGCAACCCTACGCCCATCCCAGAACAGGGTCCCCATGCCTCCAGAAGCAGAGTGCAGGGACTTGGGGTAGTGACCACTGCAGGAGGGCGCCAGAGCCCCAAGGTAAGGTAAAAGGACCTGGCCTGAGTCAGCTCCCTCCCAGCTGAGCCCATTCCACCCAGAATCACACCTTTGGTGGCCATGGCCTCATGCAGCAGATTGCTGTACTCTTGAGGGGATAAGCCAGGTGGCAGGCCACCCACAAACAGAGAGATATGGGGGGTCACAGCCTTGCTCTCAGCCACGTAGAACCGTGTCTGGCTGGCCTGCCGCAGGGATGTCTGTGGAGAGAAGGTACCAGGCATGGGGACACTCGGCAGTACAGCCCATATGGGCTGTTCCACCTCCTCTCCCCCAGGAATTGGGCATTTCAGAGGAAGCCATGTTAGGGGGCAAGGCTTTGCTCTGGATGCCCACCCACCCCTGCGGACCTGGGGCCACTCTGCTAGAAAATGTAGGGCCAGAGGGCAAAGGCCCTCCCAGGGCTGGCATCTACCACACTGACCTGCCGGATGTCCTGAAGTCGCTGGAGCAGTGACTCCTCATCAGCTAGCACCATCCGCTGGACTACAGAGACGCACAAGTATCAATCAGTGCCTCCCACACCTCTGTAACAGCTGCCCTTGGCCCAGGACACAGATGGACAAGGGCATAGGCAGGAGTGGTCAGAGGGTGGGTCGGGCTCACCTTGCCTGCTGCCCATGAGCACCTCCACCAGTTGGAAGCTCTCGGGACCCTCGGCCTGTGCAGGGGGGAATGGGATGTTGGGCCTGGGGCCAGTGCCCTTCCAGCACAGTCACAGGGGCAGGGTCCAGCCCCAGAGTAGTGGCCCCTGGTGGCCCACACATACCTGGCGTCCAAGCAGTGGGAGGACCTCTAGCACCACAGTGCGCACTGTGCTCTGGGAAGTCACCTGGATGGACACGTAGGCCACGCCCACCCTGTGGGGGACAGGCTGGGAGCTTGGTCCACGGCCCTTGCGCCCCTACTGCCCCAGGCGCCAAGCCTCAGAACTTACTTGAGCCAGCCAGGATAGATCTTCAGGACTTCCCGGGTGCGGGGCCGTGCACGGATGACCCAGGCGTCAGGCTCGTGGGTCCCGGAGCCCCCGCTGCTACCCTCCTCAGCTGAACTACCACTCCCAGCCTTTCCCGGGGCTTGGGCATCACCAGCTGGCAAGGGCAAGGGCAGTTCCTGGAGCTCGAAGTCCCCAGGGTCCTCACTGACATAGTAGGCCCGAAGCGCTGCCTCCTGCAAGGTGTGGGGGGCCAGTGGGAGGAACAGGTGTGGACAACGGTGGAACTAAGGGGCCAGGTGTAGGGAGGAGGTGCAAGGGCTGAATGCAAGGCACCAGGTGAGGCAGGGCCAGGTGTGGAGGGTCATGCATGGGGAGCAAGTGAGGGCTCAGGTGGGGGAGCAGGTAAGGGTGCGGGGGTGGGGAGCACATGGAGCCCAGGTAGGGAAGAGTCCAGCATTGAAGAGCTGATGGGGAGCCGGCAGGGGGGTAGGTTGGGGCCAGAGGTCCAGGGGCGGCTGGCACGAGGCCTCCTGACATCCCAGAGCCCTCTTACCAGCACCTCCTCGCTCCTAGCCAGGCGAGGCACGGTAACCAGGCGGGAATGGTTTCTCCTCACAGCGTCATTGCCATCAAAGATCTTCAGGGTCTGTTTGCCTGGCCAGTGGGGAGCAGTTAAGACTTTGAGAGAAGTGGGAGGGAGGGGTGAGTGGTGGCCACCAGGGGCACTTACTGGACTCGGCTGCCGGCACATCCCTGCTAGGGCCCAAAGCAACACTTCCATCCATGCCATCATCCCCGTCACCTGTCAGGTGAACAAAACTTCATACTCTGCTCTGCCTAGCCCCCTGCACCTCCAGGCTGCCCCGATGCTCACCTAGCTCCGGGACTGCAGTCTCAGCAATACGGAAGCAATGCATCTTGCTGAAATTGCGGGACACCAAGCGCACACACCCAGGGGGCAGAACCATGGAGCGCAGCCGCCCAAAGGTGCACTCAGGAGCCAGCACCGCAGAGCACAGTGAGTGGGCCTGGGGGACACAGCTGTGAGCTGGTGCCCGCTGGAGGCCAAAATGCCCTATGCCATCCCCATGTGACCACCTGGGTGCCCCTGCCCCCATCCCATCTTGTATGCCCACCTGGACACCTCCCTGCCCCTCCCCTCCTATTGCACACCTGGACTCCACACCACTCGCAGCGCACACCAGCTAGTACGTCTGAGGAGCCACAGGTCTTCCTACAGATCTCGCAGCGTCCGCCCAAGGGCAGGTTCCCCTCCCGCCAGTGGTGGTGGTAGGTGTCCTGGGGGCAGGGGACCGGTCAGGGCCTTGCCCCCAGCTGCCCATCCTGCCCAGCTCCCACGCACTCACGTGATCATGGTGTCCATCCTGGTGGCACTGGCGGCAGTCGCTGCAGGCGAAGGGCACACAGTCGGCATGAACGTGCAGCTCACACACTGGGGGGTGGGCAGGGTTAGGGGCCTCTGGCAGCACCCCACTCCCACGCTCCCTGCTGACTTTGCTTCGGCTAGGGCCAGCCCACCCTCTGCCACCCTGTGCCTGACTCCCTTCACCCTAAGTGTGCTCTACCTGGCTCTGGCTTGCATCCCCCCCAGACAGCCCTGCACCTCACCCACATCCCTGGGCCACTGTGTGTCACAGAGACCAGGCCCCTGGGTGAAGGGCTGTCTGAGGCTGAGCAGTTCCATGGTACCTTCGCAGCGGAGTGCAGGTGTCTCCAGGCCCTTGCGGCAAACAGCACAGAATTTTCGCTTATAGAACCCCCGAGGACCAAAGCAGTGGGCTACAGGGACCTGCAGGGTGCAGAGAACCTCAGATAGGGGCTTCCCACACTGCACCCTTGCCTGAGAATCTGCCTGACACTCTCCATGGGTCCAACCCAGGCTGCCCTGCTGGGACTGCCCCACAACAGTCCTCCCCTCCACAGCTCTGTGGGTACCTCAGTCCTGCTGGGCACTGCCACCCAGGTCTGACCTGGAGCTGGCTTGCCATAACGAGGCAAGGGAAAAGGCCCTGTAAGTGCACACAAGTGGAGGAGGGCTCAACTGGCAGGTGCATGTCCCCTGGGCTCTGATGCCTGATGTGCTTCCTCAGGGACCCCACAGGAGCTGTGCCCGAGTGTTGGCCTACTGCCTCTACATGGGAACCCAAGAGAGGAAAGGGCAAGCGTTCACCCTGGTGCTTGTCCGAATGCTGCTACTAAGTTAAAGTATGCACAATGAAAGGGAGCTCGTGTGGACCTGCCAGAATGTGGGTGATTTTTATTTTCTTCTTAAATACTTACACCCTCTAAACTTTCATCATGCGTATATTTGAAATAATACTTGTATTTTTTTTAATTTAATGAAGTAAAAAGGAAAACACGAAGATGAACCCTAAAAAAACTGCAGGCTCAGGACATCCACATGAGGGGCCTCCCTGCTGGCTGTGATAGTGTGACAGTGCAGGGGACACATGACCCACATCCTCTGGGGACCTCCTGCACTTGACCTGGTAACCAGGTTGTTCCCCACTCTCACGGGGCAGACACCACAGCCAAACTCATTCCACAGCAGATGGGCCCCCTCGCTGGCATGCAGAGCCCACTGCACAGTCAGCCCTGTACCCAGCCTACCCACCACTGGGCCCGAGGAGGGCCCCTCCTCAGCACAGGTGGGAGAGGGTGGGGGTACCGTCAGCCCTCCTCAACGCGCCGCTGCCCACAGAAGGGAAAGTGACACCCTGCCAAGAGCTGGCCAGACGCCTCACTACCCCATGAGGACACCGTGAAGTCTGTCGCCCAAACCTGCTTGCTGAAGCCAGTCACGTCATCTGCCTGCCCACGTGCACCCGTAAGAAACAGCAGGGGGGGCTCTTGTGCCCCTGGCTCGGCTTCTCCCGGTGGTGGCCTCTCGCAAAACTGCTCAGTGTCACAAACGGGCACAGCACCCTCCCCAGGGCCCTCGTGCTGTCCTTCACAGCCATGCCCAGCTCCCTGCCCACAGCCTGCTGCGCTCCCCGAGCTGCCTCATCTGGAGGACCCCTTCATCTCTGCCCTCCGGACCAGCTCTCCTCGGTGTGACTTGCTCCTGGGAGCCGTCGGCAGCTTCTCCGCCTCATCTCTGAGCAGGACTCTGCCCTTAGCTCCCTAGCCACAGTGTGACTAAGGTGGAGGTCAGCCAGGGGTCAGCACTGACAGGAGCCAACACTTGTGCGCACAGCACTCACCCGCACCAGGCCGGGTGCCACACCAGCACACGGTGTCTTCACGTGCCGTAGGCACTTCTCGTGGGACATAAAGTTGCAGACTGTGGGAGGGAGAGTCACAAGTCGCCACTGCCCCCTGGAGACCCACCGTCCCACTCGATAGGACAGGTCCCGGGGCCACAGCACGGCGCCAGCATCCTGCGGCAGGGCTCAAGCGCCCGTCACAGCAGTCCATTCTGCCAGAGCAGAGTCTCTTAGTCCAGTCCCACTGAGCATCGGGGGCCATTCCTGTCACTTCCACCACTGTGGAGCCTGGGTGATATCAACACAGATGCTGCAATCCCCATGGCAGGCTTCAGCCAATGTGTGGCGCTATAGCCATCCTGAAGGGTGCTGAGCATGTCCTGTCATCGAGAAGGTGGCCCAGCCCTCCCCCATCTCTGTCCTAGTCTTATGAGGGGCGGTCTGGGGCTATTAGCAGACAGGGGCTTTGTGAGCTGGTACACCCCTGTGTAGCCCCGGAGCCAAGACATCCTTCCCTCACCCTCAGCTACACAGCCTCCTCACAGCCTCACAGCTATGCCAGGCTGGGGCAGCCGGGTGGGCACTTCAGGAGGGAGGAGCCACAAGAAGGGAAGATGGCCTAGGGCCCCAAAGGAGGTGAGCAACGAACCAAGGCTGGGTGGGAGGGTCCTGGGAATGTTCCCCACCCTGGCAGGAAGGCAGGTAAGTGTAAGAAGGATGGAGGGGCCGGCCCAGGACAGCAGCAGGCAGCTTGTGCCGGCACATTGAGAGCCAGGGCAAGGTGGGGCAAGAAGCCTGCTGGGCCCCACAGGTAGGGCAGGGCAATGGGCAAAGGGATACAACCTCAAGACTGCCTGGAATAAAACTTCCTGTGGGGCTCAAGCCAACCATTCATGGGACAAAGAGCTCCTTAAGAAGGCAGCCCACAGCCCCACCACCAGAGTCCTACTAGAGGAGAGACAAAGTCCCTCCACAGACTGCTCTGGGGAAAGTCCTGGAAGTAGGCTGGGGTGCAAGGAGAGAAGTGAGGACAAAGGGAAAGGTCAGGCAGCGCTTTGGAGCTCTCCCGGGGCAGCCCCCTCACTGTCCTTGGAAAGCACTGGCCAGCTTCCTGCTCCACCCATGGAAGCAGCACCCAAGGGTGCTCCTGCACACAGAGAGGCCTCTTCTTCCTATACCCTGGCAAGGCCCTGCCTGCCCAGGGCACAGCCCATTCTCCAGACACTGCCCGGGAGGAGCCAATAGCGCTCTCCCAAGCACCGGGTCAGCCCTGCAACACAGGAACCCCTCCAGATCAGCTGAGGGGTTCTTAGCCTCTCATACCAGAGGACTCTCTGCAGAGGTCACATCCGTAATGGATCTGTAGTCTAGTCTTAGATTGAGTCCTGCCTTCGTATCTCTCGCCTCTGCAAGGATCCAGGGTCTAGCCTTGGAGTTACAGTTATGTCTTCACCATCTCACCTCCCCAGGGGCCTGGGCTAGGGATATACATCAGCAAGTGCAAGGTCCTGAGTTCGATTCCCGACACCCTCCCCCCAAACACTCGTCTCCCCAGGGCCTAGCCTCAGACCTGGAGCTCCACCCCCAAGGCTCTTCACCTGCACGGTGAATCCACTGGTCTAGCCTTCTATCTCCGGCCCTCTGTCGCCATGTTTCACCTGTGTGCTCAGACCTGCTGACTTAGCCACATACTTGGACCCTCCAGCTCAGAGAGCCACCTGGGCAGGGTGGTATTTATGAACTGGGGGAGAAATCAGGGAGGCCACCCCCAGGGGTCAAAAGGCACCCTGTGAAGCATCTTGCCTACGAAGGACCAGGCAAACACACACTAGTGTCAAAGGTCCATGCCCTCCAAGGGTCGGGCTTGCAGGAGAGAGCCGGGAGGCGAGGGAGGGAGGGCTGCTCGAGCCCAGCCAGGAAGGATGGGAGCCTAGTCGGGACGGGACGCCACACCTGGGCGAGGCGGCCTGGGCTCGCGCGGGGCCTGCGCAGAGCGGCCGGGCCATAGGCGGCCGCGCACTGAGGACGGCGACCCGACCCTGCCCGCACCCTCAGCAGCAGGGCCGGGACCCGGGCGAGAAAACAGGGCGTCGTCGGCGACGCACGCTCACCGTCGCATAGGAAGCCGGCCAGCCCCCAGATGAAGTCGGAGCAGAGGTGGCAGAACGTGGGCTTGGTGAGCGTCACCTTCCGGAAGCTGTGTCCCGGCACGCCCGGTCCCGGGGTTCTGTCGCCCGCCCGCCCCGGAGCCTGCCCCGGCCCCGGCCCCGGCCCCGGCCCCGGCCCCGGCTCCGGCCCCGGCCCCGGGCGCGCGCGGCCTCTGACCCCCAGCACCGGGCTGCAGGCCGGGCTGCCGGGCCGCGGGGTGCCGCCGCCCAGCCAGGCGCGAGACCCAGGCTCGGCCGCCGCCGCCATCGCCGGCCCAGAGGTCCGAGCCCAGGCGGCAAACAGGAGGCCGGGTCCGCGCAGAAGACAGCGCCGCGGTTCCGCCGGCTCCCGGCTTCCGACTGCGCTGCTCAGTGCGCACGCGTGGAGGGCGGGGCCGAGCCGTGGGGCGGGGCCTAAGGATGGGCAGGGCCTTCTAAGGGTGGAGACTGCCGGAAGACGGGGGCGGGGCCTCGTGAAGGAGGTGCCTTCGGGGGCGGGGCCTCTTGTGGGAGGAGCCTGCGCGGGGGAAGAGCCGTGTCAAAGCCCCCAGGGGCCGGCTGCGGGGAGACCCGTCGGGGTCTGTAGAAGGGGCGGGGTCTGAGGGGCGGAGACTTGTGGGAGGTGGGGCAGGCTCCTGCGAGGGGCGGGGCCTGCAGAGCTGTATCCGATCCCCGGGTTAGGAGGAGGCGGTCGGCATGTCCCCTTCCTGCAGGCCACAGTGGGAGTAGACTTCCCCGCGCGCTCTGGAGATACCCGGCGAGGGCCCTCCGCACCTGCTGTGCCCAGGCCCGCGGCTCCACAGACCCACGCTTCCACGCCGGATGGGATTTGTGCGAGAAGCAGCGCTGTCCGGGAGCCTCAGGGCAGATGCGATCCAGGGCAGGAAAGCAGTGACCACTCCCTTACTGTTCACCCCACAGGCTGGTGCCCGTGGAGCTGTGCTGTCCCCACACGGGAACACTGTAGCTGGTGGGAAGGGCCCGACCCCACCACAGCCCCAGCTAGAGTCTGGGTCTCAGCGGAGGGGCAGCCCCAGTACAAATACCTTTGCATTGTCTGGGGTATCATGTCTACCCAGTCACCCTATCTCTGTTGCCAGTGCCACTCTGAGCTCCCTGCTCCTGTGGCTCTGGCCAGGGATCAGAGTTGGGGAGGTCTGGTGGGGACCCACTTGGTCCCTGACGGCCTTCAAGGTGCCCATACTCAGGGCAGCACAGCACAGTGAGAGGTCCCGAGGAAGGGCACAGCCAGGGGAGAGTGATGTCCGTGTCAGGGCTGCTACAGTTGGACCCCAAGAGGAGACAGGCCACCTGCCCTTGGGGGCCTCTGCTCAGAAGCCAGGCTGCTGGCCTTGTGCAGGAGAAGCTGGGAGGGGACCTTGGGTCTCCTCTGCACTGGCCCTGCAGTGTGTTCTAGGGCTGCATCTAGACAGGCTGACCTCAAACTGCTGGATAAATGAGCCTGGAAATGCTCCTGGCTGTGAGCATGGAGCCGGGATTGTGTGGCTGGGAGGCTAAGGGCAGAGCATCCCAGCAGGTGGGGCCAGCGGTGCAGAACCCTGGTAGGGCTTCAAGGAAAAGTCAGGCACCTGCTCCAAGCTGCCCCTCGGCCCAGTGCCCAGAGGCAGTCAGCAAGGTGCTTGTCCTCCCCTCGCTTTGCCTCTGGCTGGGGCCCTCTCTGTCCTTTCCTCAGCACCCTTCTACCTTCACCCTCTGAGTGGCAGGCTCCACCTGGAAGGGCTGTGACCTGGCCGTGGTGCCCACAGCCACGCTGCACCCACTTCAAGGAAGAGCAGGACAGGCGGTAGCGGAGTGCGCAGGAGACATCACAGAAAGGAAAACCACAGTCAGAACTTTCCATTTCCTGATGCAGCATGTTAATTAAAATGGCCTACAAATAAAGCATCCTTTTTTCCTTGACTTCTGTCAAGCTCTCCCCAAACTCCCTAGAATGTCTTTCAGAGCAGTTGGCAACTCAGCAGAACTGTAGATACCTGCCCAACACAGCTCCCACAAGAGGGGACTATCACCTCTCCTGGGGGCTCTGGAGGCTGGTAACTAGGGGCACTCTAAACCCTTCTCTCCCTGGTTCCCTCCCAGAATAGAGGACCCGGCCTGGACAGTCTACACAGCAGGCTTCATTTCTGACATTGCCAGGGGTGGAATCAGGTTCTGATGAGGGGTCGCTTCTCTTGCTATTCTTTGAGGGAATATCATGTCCCCCAAGTTCATACAGAGTCCCGCCCCTGCACCTTAAAATGTGATTTTAGTTGGAGACCAGGGCTTGCAGATATCATCTAAAATGAGGTCCTGCCAGTCATGGAGGCACACACCTGTAATCCCAGCACACAGGAGCAGAGGGAAGGGGGTTATCATGAGTTCAAGGCCAGCTGGGGCTACATAGTTAAGACCCTGTCTCAAAAAACCAAAAATAAAGAAATAAATGAACAAAAAATGAAGTTCTTATGGTGGCTCTCATCCGATAGGACTGCTGTCTTCATAAAAGGGGAAACTTGGATGCAGGACTCCCAACACATGGGCAGGGACAGCACTATGTGAAGGTGGAGGTCGGGTAAAGCTTGCCAGGCTGGCACCAAGGACACCTCACACCACCAGGAGCTAGAGCAAGGCCCAGGACAGAGCCTCCCTCTCAGCCCAGAAGGGACCGGCCCTGCGACACCTTGATGTCTTCCAGCCTCCAGGGTGGGGATGATGTGTCTCCAAGGTTTAAGGCGCCCAATCTGTACCAGGGAACCAGGGTCTGAGCTGCCAGCACAGGGGTGGAGCCCAGCCAGTGGAACTGACTCCTCCTAGCATTTCATTTGAGCTCTCCAGTGCTGCTGCAAGTTAAATTGCACACGCATAACTGCTGTGTGTGGACACCAGCGCTTCACTGACAGAGACATCGCCAGCCTCAGCTGTTACAATCAATGCTGAGCTGTTACAGACCTTGACTGTTTATCAAATTTCTGGTTTACTGGTTTGTAGGTGTTCTTTAGCCATCCTGGAGGTGGATCTCTGGACAGTCAAACTGATGCTTGACACTTGATGCTGTGGCAGCTCCGGCATGCAGAGAACTCACTGACTGCTGATTGTAGACACTGACCTCTGGGACTCGGAGCTGCTGCTGGGGGACAGCTGGATCCCACTAGCCTGGTCATAGTTTTGACCTCTAATTGACATTAAAACCATACCTCCTGTTTCTGTAGAAGAATGCCTTGGTGGATGTACATGCACTGAGGATTCGTTCCTTCTGCTCAGTCTGGGAGGACACATCTTGGGCACTTGTCTCTTTTCTATAAGGCACACCACAGCTGCCTGATGGGAGGGACATGAGACAGCACCTGCATCACTTCTGTCACCAACGGAAGCTCAAAAGGCAGACCATGTGGCACTGAAGAGACCTGGAGCCAGGGGTGGTGACATATCCCAGCACTCCAGCAGGCTGAGGAAGGAGGATCACAAATTAGAGCCCAGCCTGGGCAATCTAAAGACTTAGTGAAACTCTGTCTCAAAAAAATAAGTGATGGGAATGCCACTCAGTTTGAAGGCTGTGGGTTCAATCCTCAGTACCAAAAATATAAATAAGAAAGAAAGAGAGAGAGAATGAGAATCAAGGCAAGCTCAGCAAAGACACTGGTTCACAGCGTAACAGAAGCAATAAGCTGCCCGTGGCTTTGTCCCACCCCACAGGGACCTGCATGCCAGCGGCTCCTGCCACCTCCGCTCTGAACATTTCCTGAGCGCCTGTAGAAACATCATGCACATCCGCTGTGGGCCACGAAGAGGTTTAGCACAGGAGTGAGAACAGGGCTGGGATCTGTTACGAGGAGGCCCCGCCTGCCCGCAGTGGGGCCATCCATCCATCCAGCACAGTTCTCCTCCTTGGCCTCTGCAGAAGTGGCAGCGGTGAGCACACCTTTTCCTCAGGCGGAAGGAGGCCGCCCCTGAGTCCTAGGACTGTATGGCTCCTCTCACTCCTGCAGCTCAGAACCCCCCAGCACTGAGCTGGACCATGGTGTGAGTGGGTTTGGTCCCCACTTCCACCAACATCAGGGACCCAGGCATGTGATCAGGTCAGCACATACGGAGTATACCCCAGCTGGGAGGGGTCCCCTTCAAGGAAAAAGGCAGAGTAATTATGATACTTAAATAATTAGGACATGTTTATTCAGGATAAGAGAAAAAAATCATAGCAAATTATGTGTTTTTAAAATACTAACAAACATCAACCGGAAATTATTATGGCTTTTATTCATGACTGTGTGCTACACCATGATAGTTTTTTAATCTGTATTTTTGTCTCACAGCAATGCTGAAACACCATTTTTCAAAAGAGAGATTTATCTTCTCTCCCCAGCCTGTTTAAGAAGGTGCAGCCTCCTCTAACCGCTGCGCCTGCCAACTCACCCGATAGCAGGGCGGTTCTGGGCACCTGAGCCTCTTGGCCCCTCTTCCATGCACCTCAGTGCACTGCCGCATCCGGGCTGCTCTGTGAGACCCCGGTCCTGCTCCAGCAGTTGCTGTGATTTGCTCCCCCTCATTCCTGGAAGTTATTTCCTGCTCCAGGAAGCCTGGCTTGTGCCCAACTGGAATAGGAAGTGGCCAGGAGGGACCTGAATAGACTCCACCAAGCCTCAGAGGACATAGCCAGCCTCTGCCGATATCACTTCTCCAGCACCAGCGCAGCGGAGAGGAAGCTGCAGCCTTGGGCTAGTGTGGTCACTACCCACCCTCCACAGCGGTCATGATGTCCTGGCAAGTTTTGCAGAGCCATGTGGCCATGTGACCAAAGTCTCTGTGCTGTATCCCCAGCTGTGTCCCCTCTGTCCCCTTGTCCCTCTGTCTTCACCTTTGAAGGTTTCATTGAGGAAGTGTTCAGAGTTCCCCGGGACCTGCTCCCTCAGGCTGTGCTCTGTCCCTTGCCTCCTCTGTCCCTGTCCACAGCCAGCACTTCGTTTGACAGGTGTCCCAGGAGGGTGTAGCCAGGTGAGGTCAGGTACAGTGCGCTGCCCCAGGGAGGCCTGTACTTCAGTGTCCCAAGTGGGGTGCCCAGCAGAGATGGGAGTGGGGGAGGCCAGGCACCTGCGGGGATGTCTGGCTTGATGGCAGGGGCATAGGCTGGAGGGCAGACTCCTCTGCCACACGGCCTGGGACTTGGGGCCGAGGACAGAGACTGGGGTTTGGTAAAGGAGGTGCCTGGGGCTCCCTTTGGTTGAATTGTGATCTAAGCAGGATAAGGCTCCAAAGGCCAGAGCATCAAGAAGCAGAAAGTAACAACACACTGAATAAAATCAGAACAGGGTGGGGATTGTTTGCCTACCTGGAGATATAAGCTAAGCTTTATTTAAGAGGAAAACAAGACTTTATGGGGTGGTGGTGGTGCAGAACAGGGCCACTTGGAGGCAGCTGGCAGGCTGAGCCCTCCCCTTCCTCTCATAGCCGAAGCCCCATTTGGCCAGGCATAGAGGTGTACAACTCTAATCCCAGCTACTTGGGAGACTGAGGCAGGAGGGTCATGAGTTTGAGGCCAGCCTAGGGAACTCAGCAAGACTGTCTCAAAGACAGAGAGGTTGGGCTGTTGCTCAGTGGCAGAGCACTTCTTGCCTTGCCTGTGTGGGCCGTGGGTTAGATACCCAAAACAGGGGGACTCAGTTCTGCCTGTTCTTTTACCTGGAAAATGAAAGGGCAGCTCCCAGTCCCATGGTGGGTGATGAAGCTGGATGCTGGTTCAGGCTCACAGTCCAAAGCCCAGCCCACCGTGTCCACAGTAGTAGCAGATAAGTGGACACCAGCATGCCCTGCCACAGCCAGCAGAGCAGAGGCGATGACACACTTCTGGGGGTTGCCCAGGGACCCTGCAGTCTGTCACACTAGGTCTGTGCAGGCAGAACACCACCCAGGAGAGGCTGAGACTTTACATCCAAAGTCTGCCCCCCCACGTATCTGCTGGCCACACTCACTTTAGATCCCCACATTTGACATTTTTGAGTTCTGGTGGCAGAATAGTCCTCATTTACCAAATCTACTCCCAAATCTGAGTCAACAGGTATCCTCCTCAGTGTCCCAGGCTCCCCTCTGTGGTGACTTCAGCAGCCCTCTCCGCCTACCTAAGCCCTAGGCAGGCGCCGGATGCAGGAAACTGCCCCATGGCCTCATCATGGGCCTTCAGCAGGGCCCATATCCAACATCTGAGTCTGACCGCAGACAGATCTTCAGTGACCCTGGCCTGACCATCATCCCCAGCCTTCCTGCAACAGGGGAAGCCAAGGCCCAGGCTCTGGATGTCCCACCCTCCCCATCCCCTAACAGAGGCCTGGGTGCCAGAGGAGTGGCCCCGCCTCAAGTGCTGGGGACCCTTGTAGCCCCTTGAGGCCTGCAGGGTGAAAAGCAATGGGGATCCTGGCTCCAGGAGGACCCTGCACCCCACTGCTAGCCAGCCCATCTCACGCAGGACTCAGCCAGCTCCAGGCAGTTGTCCAGCAGAGGGCACAGCAGACCCTGTCCCCTCACAGTGGAGACCCCAAATACAAACCCAAAGCCCTCATCCCTGCATCTCATGGGGCCACAATGCAGGCCCTTGCTTGGACACTCCACCTTCACACCCTTCGAGACAGTCACAGTCCTGGCCCCAGGTGTGACTCCAGGGTAGATCCCTGTTACCTCAGCCTCCTTGCTGGGGCATACTGCTTGCTGTCTGCCTCCCAGGAGCACATGGTGGTGACATTTCCGCCAGTGGATAATCCAGGATGATCTCATCTCAAATCCTTAATGTCATTATGCCTGCAGAGTCTGTGTCCCAGGAGGGGAGAAGGTGTCATCTTCATGGCCCAGGTCTCGGGACACGGGACCTCACCACCACTCATGATATCCATCTGGCGCTCTCATGGTCTTGTCCCCTTGCTGTGGCTTAAGCCGTGCTCACAGTTCTGTTCAGCCAGCAGAAAGAGGCACCCAGTGTGCACTGTCTGCACCTCTGAGCTCCCATGGGCCGTTTCCCTCCTGCTCCAAGGACACTTGGATTGTTTCTTTATTTTTTGGTGCTGCAAATTGCGCTCAGGACCTTGTTCTTGCCAGGGAGGCACTTGTGCTGCTGAGCTAGATCCCCGGCCCTCAGATTTCCTTCATGGGAAGTTGATGGGGATAAACGTCCTGAGTTTCTCTATAATGTCTCTATTCAACCTTAAGTTTTAAAAAAATACACATATAATATACTTTTATTTTCTAAATGGGCTCCTGCCATGTTGCCCCTGCTGGCCTGGAGCTCCTGGGCTCAAGGGGTCCTCTGGCCTCACCCTCCTGAGTAGGGTGTGGTACTATACATGTGTATACTAACATATACACACACACATATACACACACACATATACACATACACATATACACACACATATATACACATATACACACACATATACACATATACACACGCACACACATATACACATATACATATACACACAGATACACACACATATACACATACACATATACATACACACGCACACACATATACACACATGCATATACACATACACACACATATATACACATACACATATACACACGCGTGCCCACACATATACACACGCATATACACATATACACACACGCATATACACATATGCACACACCGATATACACACATGCACACACATATATACACACACAGATACACACACATACACACATACACACATACACATACACACACACATATACACATACACATATACACACATACACACACACATACACATATACACACAGATACACACACATATACACACACACACACACAGATACACACACACATACACATATGCACACACACAGATACACATATACACACACACGCACACACATATACACATATACACACACGCACACACATATACACATATACACATGCACACACACATATACACACATGCACACACACATGCACATATACACACACGCATGCACACAGATACACATATACACACATATACACTTATACACATGCACACACATATATACACACACAGATACACACACATATACACACACAGATACACAGATACACACACATATACACACACACGAACACACACATATACACACACACGCACACATACACAAACAGATACACACACACGCACACACAGATACACATATCCACACACATATACACATATACACACACACACATATAAACGCACACACAGAGATACACATGCACACACAGATACACATATACACACAGATACACACACATGCACACACATATATATGCACACACACAGATACACACATATACACATACACACACATGCACACACACACATGCACACACACACAGATACACACATATACACACATACACACACATGCACACACATGCATGCACACACACAGATACACATATACACACATACACACACAGATACACACACATATATACACACACATGCACACACATGCATGCACACACACAGATACACATATACACACATACACACACAGATACACACACATATATACACACACATGCACACACATGCACACACACATATACACACATGCACACACACATACACACACAGATACGCACACTCATGCACACACATGCACACACATATACACATATACACACATAGATACACACACATGCACACACACACAGACACACACACACACA
>PVLD010024949.1:0-24573 GCA_004027595.1 Dinomys branickii
GGACTTTCCCACGTCTTGCCCCGGCAGCCTGGTCCGCCCTACCACATCTCCCCCGGCATCTCAGAGAAATACGCCCAGTTTAAACTTCCCAGCCGAGGTTCCGGCATTCACGCTCACCAAGTCTGTCTCGAGCTGGTGGTGTTTATTAAGGAGGTTCGCTCCCTTGCTGCTCACCCGGTCGCCATCTTCCCCGGATCCCCTGTGCATCTCTAACGATCAATTCCTTTGCCATTTTTCACCACTAACAAAAGATGATGTAACTTCTTCATAAGGTTCTCTTGAAAGAAAAATAAAATTATAAGCTTAAAATTCAGTCCCCAAATTTGAAACTCCCAAATCTGAGACAGCACTGATAATACAATACTGGCAGCAAATATGGTAATACTTTTCTTTAAAAAAATAAGTTTTAAATCATTTGAACTATTTAATGAGAAATTCTCATAGTGTTCTTGCTTGTAGCTTTCTGAATGTCAGTTTATGTTATAAAAATTATCACAATCAGTTTTGATTTTGTCTGAGATCTCTTTCCATTCTTCCCCTTCTACTGAGACTTCTGTAAGCAGACCCTCCCCAGATCCCACCTGGGCTACTAGAGTAGTTCCTACTTCCCCCCTCGTCAAAGTCATTCTCATGGCACCCTCAAGCCCTCTTCTGCCTGCCTAGTGTCAACACACTTCTTGGTCCCCTATGATGAGTATTGGTTCTGACTGTATGTAGGACATGACAATTTGGTTTGCTGTATATGGCAGGCTACAGGGAGAGAGTATATTGTTATTTCATGATGCTCACGTTTTTAATTGTAAAAAAAGTTGTTGTTATCCTTGTTTACAGATTAGTATGCTCAGCTAAGTTTTTAATGATTTAAAAAATTATATGTTTACAGTACATAGTGGCTACATTCACCACGGGGATTTGATCCAGGTGCATAGCATTTCTTACCTCCTTTTCGTCCCTTTCCTTTCTCTTCCTTCCCTCCTCCCTCCAGCTCTTGGTCCCTTCCCCTTTTGCAAAAGATCCATCTTCCTGTTTCCTGTTACTATTTTTTATTTTGTTCTTTATTTACACTTTGGGTTTCTCCTCTAAGAGAAACCAAGTGAGATTAAGCTTGTATGCCTGATTTATTCCACTTAACAACGCACTTTCAAGAACAGTTGAACTCATAGCATGTCAACCATGTCAGACTTTGGAGGCCATGAGGTTAACAATTAGACCTGGATCATTTCTATTGCTCCCATGGCGTGAGATAGATATTTGCAGGCAGCAGTTCAAGTGAAGAGGGCCCATGAAAATGTGGGAGCTGAACTGCAACTGATTTTGCAATCAAAATCACAGTTGTTTGCATGGGTGACCTCAGGAGCTGGGAAGGCTCTTCAGAATGGGGCTTAACTGAACAAGGTGCTAGGCCTTTGGAACCCTACACCAACTAGCTATTGGCTATGGGCATAACCTTGAGCTGGGCAACTAACTCCTTTTGTAGGAAGGATTTAAATTGTGAGCAATAGGCAGTACCCTCAATAGCTGGAGAAATGGATATTTATTCCTGAAGAGGTTCTGAGAGGTATCCTCAGAAGAGGCGCTTTGTGTGTTGTTGATTGTTTATAGCCCTCATTTGCGTCTCTCTGTGCTTTCTTTGCTGGAACTTCAGAGTGTGCCTGAGACTGTGATCTATATCTCTCTATTTCTCCTCCACCCTAGCATTGAGGATTGAACCCAGTTCCTTCACAGTGACCTATATCCCTTGTCTCATTTTTTTTTCTGAGACAGAGTCTCACTAAATTGCTCAGGCAAGGGTCAACTTGTGATCCTTCTGCCCAAACCTGCCAAAGTGCTGGGACTCCAGCCATGTGCCACCATGCCTGGCCTACACCTCTTTATTTTTAAATTTATACTTAACAGAGTATCTGGTATAAAAAAAGACATACATTTCTGCTGAATACATTTAAACATTTTTGAAAGAAATGCTTTTACTGTTACTAAATGCAGCTTTTATTTCCTTATTTATTTTCTCATCACCACCAAAACATGTTTGTACTTCTGAGGTGTTACAAAATTTGAGACACTTGAAGCTTGTGTGCTATTACAAGAAATATTTCTAAAACCATATCGTGAATCTTTACTAATTTCTGTCACTTGTTTTGCTGCTAACTCAGTGCTGTCCAATAGAAATCTTGGCTATGATAAAGCCATTCTAATATACACTGTGTGGCATGGACCTTGATCTGCCCTGATTTGACATCATGGTTGGCTGCCTTGGTTCTAAGAGCAGAGGCTTTGGTTAATAGACTGAGCAAGAATGTGGAGCCTGTTTAATCAGGAGCTGTGACTGATGTGAGGACTCATGGGAAAGTTAGAAGTTCTCCCAGAGTGCACTTCTAGAAACTCACTCCAGGTCAGCAGTTTCCTTGACATGGACTGACTGGGAAATGCCTTGGCCTTGTTCAGTTCTCTGTGACCTCCAGTATGCATGTTTCCTTAATGAGACCAGGGCATAGCTGGAGTTTGCTCATGGTATTTGAGTTAAAATAAAGTAAATTAGATGACATTTATCTGTCCAACTTATCTTATATTTTGGCTCAAGGACATTTAAATTCATTTAATCTTTATTTTTATTTCCATCTCCAAAGTTGAGAATTTAACCCGAGATCTGTTTGGTTGTTAAAAGAAAATCTTTTATTCCTTTGAAGGCATTCTCTAGTGAGATTGTCTAGTTGATTGGAATGGTTCTTCCATTTATAAAAATAATAAGAAAGCAAGGATGTTACAACAAGGGCTGGGGATATAGCTCAGTGGAATAAGTGCTTGCCTAGCAAGCTCAGAGTCCTGAGTTCGATCCCCAGTACCGGAAAAAAAAAAAAAAAAAAAAAAAAAAAGGATGTTACAACCATCAGATTGTCTCCAGTACCGAAAAAGTAGGTTTCAGATTCCAAATCTTTGAGTTCTAAAATTATATTCTAGTCTTGGCAATAAACATTATAATATTAAATATTGGTGGAAAATAATCAAGTTTGCTTCTAAGAAATGTCTGGGGAAATTCACACTAGGCTAGCAGTTTTCTGAACAATTGAGTTCTTCTGTATTCTTCTTCCACGTGGTATGATATGTCCAGTTATACAATCTTTCCCTAGAGAAAGAAGAATGATGTAAATTAAATGTGTTAGAAAAATAGATGTGGGTCTTTCTCTTAATATGAACACTTAATGTCAAATCCTTTCCAGGAGGCATCTTTGGTAGAATTCACTTACTGAAAGTTTTTTCAATTACTTTTTAGTGCTATGTATTTAACTATAATCTACAGCCTTCTCCCCATTATTTTAATGCCAGCCATTCTGATAATGAGAACAGCGTGTTTCATCCAAGTGCCAAACCCATCACATAGTAGCTGCTATAAAAAGAGCAGAGGAAGAGCAATCAATCCTAGAGTCAAGAAGCCCCTGACTTTGTCATATGAATTAAACAGATAGGAGCCCGTGAATTTCAACATTTATCTGTTCCTTATTAAGAAGAAGCTCAAATGTCACACCTCATTTGAAATCCCCACACATTGTTCTCACAGCCATTTGGAATCTAAAGGCTAATTCTGATTATATCAGGGATGCAAATTAGCTCCTCAGAAGATCATAGAGTGCAATCCCCACCCCCCTCATTTCTTTGCCAGAAAGTCTAATGGCTTGAAATGTATTCAATCCTTTTGATGGTGAGTTGTTATTTCAGGCACAGAAGCTAGTTCTAAATCTCAAAGGGGGAGAATATGTTATTTAGGAGTTTTAAAACTCAAATAAATGTTTCATGTTAGACTGCTACATGAAATCATGAAAAATAAACTTGGAAAAGAGATGAAAAATCTATGTTTCATGCTTCTAGTACATTTCAATACCAGATTTTTGTGTAATATAAGGTGATGGTTACCATAACAACAGCCATCCAAGGACTTGATTATGCATAGAAGAAAACTGGCAGCGGGTGAAATAGCCTTTGGCCAGAAATCACCAGCTAACTCACAGTCACCTAGTTTTCTGCCTTTAAAATATCAATTATCTAGGACTCTGAAAATTGCTGATCATCTCTCCAAATTATACACCCTGAGTGTTTTCTCTTGATGATTCCCAGAACACTGGAGCAAAACAGGATAAATGAAAATGGGTATAAATTAGGTCCCCTCACCTCCACGGCTTAAGAAATCAACATAAGTAATGAGACGGAGTTGGAGCTAAATGCTGTAATTAGGGAAAGCGAGAACCCATGTCATTTTGAATTAAATAACTTGATAATGGATAATCTTTGTCTAAATGATATGAGAAGTACTTTGGAATAAAATATTACATACATGGTCTAATATACCTTTCAACAACATAGCTGACTGCATTTAACAGGTTGATATACCAGTGTAGGATCTTAGTTTCGTTTTCCTTCGAAATTATCATTAACAAAGATATTGATATATTCACAACCAACTTACGTGATTGTGATATATATTCACAACCAATTTACCACAGGCACTGGGTCAAATTTAAATCATGGAGCTATAATTTCTCTAAGAGGTGTTCGCGCCAATACTTTTGAGAAAAACAATGGAAAGCTTTTTCTAGTATAGTTTCTAACTTTCCAAAACTATCTGTAAAGGGGCTAGGTGTTTAGCTCAGTGACACAGCATCTGCCTGGCAAGCAGGAGGTCCTGAGTTCGATTCCTGATACCAATTTAAAAAAACTACCAGTGAAACACTGCATTCCAAACAGTGCGATGATTATATATTTTTGGCATTATGCAGAGCTTTTACTTGAAGTAAGAAAAATAACCCAGCAATGAAACTCTACCTCTGAGAAAGTAGTAGCAAGCATTTATGGAGTGATAACTCATAATGGCTACTTTACTTAATATTATTTTTCAAATTCATACTTTCTTTTCAGTACTGGGGATTGAACCTAGGGTCTTCATAGTGAAGTACATCTCCACCTCTTTTTAAAATTTTGTTTTGGTTTGTTTTGAGACAGGATCTTGCTAAGTTACTAATTCAAGCTGGCCTCAAATTCATCATGTTCCTGTGTTAGCCTCCCAGAGTGCTGGGATTATAGATGTGCGCTATCATGCCCAGCAATCATTCTTACAGTAGGCTACATTTGGAAAATCAAAGCTAAGTGATGTTAAGTACTTTCCTCAACATCAAACATATTTGACTATCTCTCTTCTCCTCTCCGTATATGTCTGTGGAATTTGATGGTAAACTACCTGAAGACAGGCTCTGGGTCTGTTTTTCTTACCATTTCATGTCTGTCAGCTGGTCTAGACTCAAGCATAGGGTATAAAACTTTTCAAGATAGTTTTCTAGCAATTAAATTCTATGACAAACTGTATTTCTATTGCTGCCTAACAAACTACTTTAAAACTTGATAGTTCAAAACATTAGGTATCATGAATTCACGGTTTCTGAGGGTTAGGAATTTCAGAGCAGTTTAGTAATTCTGGCTTAAGGGCTCTCTTTAGGGTGGAGGTACAACATCACCAGGACTGCAGCTGTAGAGCAGTTGACTGAGACTGAGAATCTGTTTCCAAGATGGTTCTCTCACATGGCTGATGGCAGGAGGAGGCCTCTGTCCTCTGTCACATGGACCTCCCCATACAGATGCTCTACTGCTCTTTTGCTAAGGCAGCTGGGTGTCCAGACAGTGAGTGAGCCAGGAAAAAGACCAAGGCAGAGTCCACAATATTTTTTACAGTCTCCTCTAAGTATTTACATGCCATCAGCCATTTCCTTCATGCTATACTTATTGCAAGCAAATCACTACCTACAGCCCACACTCAATGAGAGAGGAATTAGACTTCACCTTTGAAAGGAGGCAGTAGCAAAGAATGTGTGGACATAGTTTCTAACCATCACTGCAGCACACTTTGGGTTCAGAAAATACCATCACCATGGCAAACAGAGAACATAGAAAAAGAATCCAATTTCATGTACCTAAAGGAGCTAGCAATATGACCACAATCAACCTGTCTACACTAACTGTGATGAGTAATATCAGGGAAGTTTACATTATTCAAAAACTTTGGGGCCTGGTAATATTCCAATATGTCTGAATAATATTGAGGTGCCAATTCAAATAATACTGTGCCTTGGAAATGTAATTATAGTAGTATAACATTTTTCTTAAAAGGTCAGGCTCATCATCAGTACCATTATTCATAAGACGTCAAGACCAAGACAGATCATCAAAGCAGAAAAGTAATGTAAATACAATCTATGAACGTCTAGAGACACCGCTTTTGCTCTCATCAGTTCTATAGACTCGTTACTCCACTGTCTGCTATGTCTCCACTTTGCATTCTTAGGCTTACAGCCTGCAGCTCCTGCTTTGTATACTTCCAGCCACAGAAAGCAACTTAACATGTGACATAATTTAAAGGCAGCTATAGGAGAAGAGGACCTGGGACTGTAACAACAGAATAACGAAGCTGATCCTTTTATTTCCAATGGGAAGATGAGAAAACAAACATAGAGACTGAAAAGTAGCCTAAAGCATAAAACAAAGAATTGATGGCTGGGGTCTGATACTCATATTCAGGGCTTAAGTCCTACATCTCTGTCTTGTGATTAACAATGCTTTTAAAACATCGTTATTAAAGAAGTATATACTCCTTACAGAAAATGTGGAAATGTAGGAAATTACAAAGGAGAAAAGAATCACCACACAGAGTCTTCCACGTTAATGACTGGTATATTTTCTCAACATTTGTGATTCACATACATTTTTACATTATTGGGATCATGCTGTCTGTACATTTTTTATATCCTGCTTTATTCACTTACTATTAAAGAGAAGCGTTTCCCCAAATTAGTGCAGCTCTTTATTGCTGTTCTTATTGGCTATAAAATGGTCCAAGGTATGGCTGTTTGAAATACTGAATACTTCCCTCTTATTGGATGATCAGGGTATTTCTATTTTTAATTTCCATCACTACTAGTGCTGCAATACATGTTTTTGAGTACAAAGCTGTTTATGATCTTTGATTCATTTTCCTACGCTACATTTTCTGCATTAGAATTATTAATTCAAAAGTTAGGAAAAAATTTAAGTTATTTTTGTATAAGGCCACAAACCACCCATATCTTGGGTAAAGTGAGATTACCTTAGACTTGAGATAGTTTCATTTCTTCCCCCATTTCCTAAACATTTTTAATGACATCTACATGTGGTGCATGATGATAAAAATGAATTCATTTGGCCCTACCCCCTCAATCATCCTATTTAAATGTTAATTCATCTAAGTGGAATTCACACTTAAATAGAAAGAGAATTCATATTTCATGCTTGTGTGGTACAAGGTGTGGAGGAAGCACAGCCTGATGTCAGAATCACAAGCAACGGAGGTGAATGTCATCCACTTCACCCTCTTCTTCCACTCATGTCAAATGTCCTAAGGACAGAGGACTTGGGTATGCTCTACCCCACACTTCCTACACCCCTTAACAGACTCAACTGCTTTTAATGATACCTGGGATCAAACCCAGGGCTTTCACAGTGAACTATATCCCAAACCTGTTTCTAAATTTTTAGATGGGTTCTCTCTAATTTGCTAAGTTTCCCACGCTGGGTTCCAACTCTGTGATTCTCCTGCCTCAGCCCCTCAGAGTGTTGAGGTTTACAGATGGAGTTTTGAGAAACAGAAAACTGTGGTGGAGGAGGAACATCCAATTTCTTCTTTTAATATGTCTGCATCCACGATTCTAACCAATTTAATAAACAAATGTTTTACTGTTATAATAGGGACTAAAGTAAAGATTTTAAATCAGACAACATTAAAACTAAAATGTAAGGCCCATGTTAATAAATGTTGGTTCTTTAAAATATGGAGATTTCCCACAGTTTTTCTGAGAAGTTCTGCCACACTGATTTTACCCAAGTTCTGCTACAATATCAAACACATAAGCTCAAACATCTCATGGTTTCTTCTATATGAGGAAATCAAAGCATAAGTAGTTAAACATCAGCATAAAAGATAGATAATAAGAAATAGGGGCATAGACCTTTCACAAAGGCGAAGGGAACCAAGAGCTGGAAGGAGGGGGGACTGAAGGAAGGGAAGGGGATGTTAGTAGAATTAAGATGTATTATGTATGTGTATCAGCTCCCCATGAGGAACGTAATCATTATGTACTGCAGACATGGACTAATAAAAGTTAAACTGAAAGAAAAAAGAACTAACCTTACAAACAGCTTAATTTTATTAGTGTCACTCTTGCACAGCCCTAACTTGTGATGGTTCCATTCGATGACGTTTCACCTTCAGGACGGTGGGAAACTGGCACGCACCCAGTAGAAACTGTAGTTCAAATTCTGCATTTGGGTTATTTAGAACCTCTGTGCACCCTGGGCAGCAGTAATGAGCATAGCTTCTAGTCAGCCCCATGATCCTGAGGGGAAACTCCCCATATTCTACAGTGAACTGTTTCTGGGGATACCATGTTCCAGAGCTTAGGTGTATTCAGTGAGTTCTCGGCCTGGCTTTTAACTTATGATAGGTTTCTCAGACATAACCTCCTAAGCCTAGGAGCATCTGTGCTTTTTCGGATTATATCAAGCAAGGTATAGTCACTATAGAAAATGGAAAAATACAGAAAAGCATTTAAAAATGCATAAGAAGTAAACATTCTTCCATTCCTTTAGGATAATCAATTTGTTTTCCTTTTATTGTGTTTACTATGCATATTCATGCCCGTGAGGTATATGTCGATACTAGTATCTGCAGGTATCCTATTACTTTACCAGATGGCACTCTTGTAAGGGAAGATATTAAACTGATTTAAAGGAATTCTGTTTTCATTGATGAAGTATGATCAGACATTAGCTTTTTCATAGGCTCAACTTAGTTTCTTGTGATCCAACCAGTCAGTTAGATCACCCTGTGTGCTTGCCATTGGCCCAGGAAGTGGCAACTCTGGTGAATAAGACATTGCAGAAGACTCTCTCCTTTCAAGAGTTGTATCTTTAAGAAGTAGACTTTGAGATAAAGATTCATTCGTATAAAAGTATTTATTGAGCTCAACAAGCATGAAAGGTGGGGATGGAGGCAGTATGGTGAGAGAGAGCCTCAGTGAACCCCAGGCACAAAACAGCCTCTGCTCACCCCAGGGGGGGACTGGGGATTGGAAGGGCCCTTTGCAGCTATCAAGGGCCAGGCAGACGGCCAGGCCATTGTTCACCTTCGTAAATCAGCTATTGAAGAAGGAGCTGGATCTTGGGAGAGGGGCTCCCTGCAGTTGAAAGTCCTTGCAGCTCCTCTCCCTTCACCCCTTACAATAGTTCAGGGTTACAGGCTCTTCCCTGAATGATGTTATGGCATGAAAGATAACCCAAAAAGGCTGAAGGTCTAATCCCACTGTACATAAATGTGACCTTATGCGAAACTAGGATATTTATAGATGTACTCAAATCCACATGAAATCATTAGAAAAGGTCCTAATCTAATGTGACTTGTGTCCATATAAAAAGGAGAAAAATGTCACATGAAGACCGAGTCACACAGGGAGAAGATGGCCATGAGAGGACAAAGACAGAGATTGGAGTGGGGCAGCTGAAAGCCAAAGAATGTCCAGGATTGGTGGTCACCACCAGAAGCCATGGAGAGGCATGGAGAGATTCTCCTAAGGATCCTAGAGGATACCTCAGAGGTGTCCTGTTGACATCCAGACTGCAGACTTGTAACCTCTGGAGTTATGAGAGAACACATTAGTTGTTTGAATCTACCCAGCCTGTGGAGCCTTGTCACGGCAGCCCTAGAGAACAAAATAAGTGGGGCCTGGGTTCAGAAAACCAGTCTAATCTGTCAGGATGAAGGCATCCTATAAATGAGGTACCCAGTTGTGGAAAGTAGTGTGCAAGTGGATCTGAATGGTTACCAGTCTGCTTGGGACTGTATGTCTTATATCTGCAAGATAGAAATGGTCAGTGTAGAGGGACTATGTGCAGGACAGTGGTTGGAGAAAGACTTTCCATGCATGGCTTTACTCAGCCTTGTGGAGTGGGTGTTATAATCCACTTTTCTTAAATGAAACTGAGGACCAGAGAAGATCAGTCATTTGCCAATAACTGGGTACAAACCCTCATTTCTCATGCCCGGAAGCTAGTCCCAGGGCCGCTAGGTGACTGTGGAGGTGGGGTAGATCCAGAACAATCATTGTGTGACAAGCACTGTGAGACCATGGGGATGAGGGCCGAGAGTCCTGAGAGAAGGACTGCATCCGGAACAAAGCGAACTCTTTCCCTTACTGGAACCTCGCCCAAATCCAGGTCATACAGATAGCAGGTTGGTGAGATCATTTCCAGTTCTATTTGTGACAACCTTCCCCCCCCCCAGAGCTGTATGAATACCATCTACTTAAAAAATCAGTATTCCCATTTCAATTGGGTGGGAACAAAGAGCTCCTCTGACAATGGGAATAAAAAAGGTGAGCCAAGAAGAAAAGAGATCAGAGGCAGGTCTCATTTGTGTGACTGTCCCATCTTAGCCTTGACTGTCCCCATGCCAGATAACAGTGTGATTCTTATATTCTGATGTCATTCAACAAGTTAAAAATAATCTTGGTGCTAAATTATAACCACACGCCAAAATACCTACGGAAACCCTTCTTATATTCAGATTCAGGTCAACACCAACTAGACAACATTTTGTTGGATTTTCAGTTTAAATGGTGAAATGAATATTCCTGATCAAATAAAAAACAAACTCCTCAGAGCTTGGATACAATTTTCAATGATCTTAACTCAATTTATCTCGTCAACAATGACTTCTTTATTGTTTAATGTGTTAAGAATTACTTGCTGCAAGTGCCAACATAAAGTAAAAAAGAAATCTCACAACCTAGTGGGGAGCACAAAGTAAATTAACTATGCGGTACAATGGAAACACAAGAAAGCTCATTCAACAACAGGGAGTAAGTCACAGTTTACAAATAGTGCACTTTCCTCGTAGAGGGAGCTCTAGTAGAGACCTTTTTTTTCTTTCACATTACTGAGGACGTAGCTCAGTGTGAAGGCCCTGAATTCAAGCCCCAGTACTACTTTTATCTTTGCTTATTTGGGGGCAGGGTCGTGTGAACTTGCTAAGTTGCTCTGGCTGGGCTTGAACTTGTAATTTTTCTGCCTCAGCCAGCCTTCCAAAGTGCACAGATTATAGATAGGAACCACTATGCCCAGGCTTAGAAGTGACTCTTTTACTTCGTCTTGTCTTTTTGAGACAAGGTCTCACTATGTGATTTTGGCTGTCCTTGAACTCACTATGTAGCCCAGGCTGTCCTGGAACTTAGCAGTCCTCCTGCCTCAGCCTCTCAGATGCTGGGATTATAGGCCTGTGCCACCATAGCTGGTTTAGAAGGTGTGGTGATTCTTAAAGAGAGGGCAGAAATTGTCTCAGAGAGTAAAGTTAGAGATACAGGTACTCTGACAGGGTACTGTAGGAAAAGTTGAGAGAGAGGGAGGTAGAAAGACAGAGAGAGACGAAGCACTATTCTGAGAAACACTAAGTAGACTAACTCACAAGTAAGGGAGATAACAAGCCGAGGTCACGAAAGCAAGAATTTTAAGAAGAAAACAATGATCAACATTGACAGATCCTATGAAATGGTTTGTTCAGAGAGAAGGCTGTTGGACTCACAAACAACAGTGAATGACGACCCAAAACAATTCATGTGAGCACTGTGAAAGGAGCAGAATGAGTGAAACTGCAGAAGGTGCGGGGGGAGAGGGGATCCGTGGTCCCAATGTGTGCTTGCCACTAAGGCCTCACGACAGCAGGCAGACCTACTAGAGTGCATGCAGAAATCCTGACTGACACTGATCCCTTTACTCTACAAGTGAGGGTAATGTGCCCTCTTTGTGCTTGCCAGGGACAAGAGACATGTGAAAAGTATCCTTGGGACCAAGAGAGTAGACGAGCAAATAAACTTGCAATGTTCATGGTAATAAGAGCAACAAAGAAAAAGAAAGCAGAGTCTGAGGACAGAAAGGAATGGGTACATGGTGACAGTAGAAAAGGTAGGAGGGAAATGCCCCTTTAGGAAGAAAGAGGCCTGTGCTGATCGAGGGATGGGCCACAGCAAAAGCCAGTGAGAAGCTGCAGCAAGTGCAAAGGCCCTGGGGCATAATGACTGTGATGACTTGCAGGAAAGCTAGTGTAGACAGCACAAGGTGAATGAGAGAGTGGGCTGGTAGCAGGCAGACACAAAGCACAGCAGGATTATACTCACAGGGCCTTGGGGGCCTTGCTCAGGTATATGGAGCTCATTCTGACCATGATGGTTGGCAGCTTTGGCTACCATAACAAAACACTCAGTCCTGGTGCTATAAAGAACAGAAGATGAGTTTTCTCACAGTTCCAGAGGCCGGAAGTCCAAAATGAGGGAGCTAGCCTGGCTTGTAGATGGCTGCATTCTCTCTGTGTCCTCATATGGTGAGAGGAGACAATGAGCTCCCTGGTGTCCCCCACTTCCTCTCTCCTTTTTATAGTGCTAGGGGTTGAACCCAGGGCTTTTGCACTGAGCTATATCCCCATCCCTTTTAAATATCTTTTAACTTAAAAATAGAGTCCTGCTAAGTCATTAGGTTGCCCAGGTTCGATTCTAACTTGTGATCCCCCTGCCTCAGCCTCCCAGAGTGCTGGGACTACAGGTGTGTGCTATGACGCCAGGCTTGTGTTCTTATGAATGCACTGGTCTCATCATGAAGACTTGGTCCTGGTGAGAAACGGTGTCTCTGGCTAAGCAAGGGGCAGTGGAGGGGGCAAGAAGTGGTTGGACTCAGAATATATGTCCATTTTCTGGACAATAGACACAACTTCATTTAAGGTAAGGTAAGCTCATCATTTAAAGTACTAAGTGAGGCCCCAAACTCTTTTCTAGCCTAACCTTCAATGAGCCCTGTCGTGCTGTAGTTGACCCATAGGCCTGTGTGCAAGAACATTGCTACAAGTTTCAGAGGACTGGTGTTTGCTTGTTAAGCAGCAGTAACTAATTAATACTATCACTTTTGAGGTGGGATTTTCCCAGTAATGGAGATTGAACCCAGGGGCTCTCTACCACTGAACTATACCACCAGTGCTTCCTACTTTTAAATTTTGAGATGAAGTTTTGTGAAGTTGCGCAGGCTGGGCTCCAATTTACAGCCCTCCTGCCTCAGCCTCTGCAATGAAGGTTCTTAACTCAGAATCCATGAGTAATGCCAGTAAGAAATAGATTCAGTATTCCTGATACAGCCTCCTTGAATATTAATTTTCACCATCAATCTTTATATATGAATTCTTCCATTATTAGAATGCAGTAAGTACTTTTCACTGTGGATTTTTATAAACAACATAAATCAGATCTCAAAAGTTCATTTCCCACAGCTGAATACAATGAAAAAATAAATTGCTTATATCTAATATATGCACAAGTAAGAACAAACATTTTAATCCAGCTATGCAAAAATTTTTAAATCAAAACCACGTGACTGGGGCAGGGAGAGAAAAATCATACCCTTTGCCTGGAGTTTACTTTGCTTCTTCCTCTTAGCTTTAGCGTTTTAGTTGAAGGCTGATAGAAACAACATTAAGTAAGGGATTAGCAGTGGGTCTAGGTGATATCTAAATCATTTAAGGCAAAAACAAGACAAAAAAGAGAAAGAGAAAACAGGTTTCTATCAAGTCTCTCAGATCAACCATTAACACTAGGACTTGCTCCTTTTATAGAAACTAATTTGATCAGGCTTAGTCGTCTTAATTTCCTAAGCAGTTTTTATATTTCCATTATTTTCTACGCCTTTTATGGTATTGCAAAATGGGTTGGATGAAGCTGTACTGTTTGTGGAGCTGTAACTAAAAACACTCTGACTCCACAGAACTGAAATTATTTTTAGAATACTGAGAATTCCCCTGGTGTAACAGAGATAGTGATAATCATAATATTTTGAAAAGGAAATGTTTGGTTGTGTTATGTGCAAGAGAAAAGTACACATATGTGCACACAGACAAACACACAAATTTGAAAGCAGTTACCTTGAATCAGGAGGACTTAGATTTATTTTTTCTCAGCATTTGCTTACACAAAGATTCTTCATAATTCTTGAGACAGACTACCATTGTCAGTAGAGTTTTTATTAAGATTTTTTTGAACACCGATGGAAGATACAGAAATGATGAATAAATCAAGACCAAATTGTGCAAACTTTCTAGAGGAGATTTTAAAAGAAAGGCTAATTTTACTCCAACTGGCAGGCATTGTTTACACAATAGAATGAAGCCTTTTTAAACAATCTACTTTCTGGTGGCCGGTTTTTACACTTCATTTGAAGTCTTGTTTTTAAAAAACATAAGCTGAAATTTTAATCATTGTGGTGATGTAGAAATAATTTTATTTCCTTTAAATTCCCCTAGAATCCTGGCAAAGTATTAACTTTAGTAAAGTAGTCAAGTATGTTCTTTGTCAACTTGAAAAGTCAAACTCTTGCTTCATTTGAGAAAGTAACTCATCGCTAAATAATTATTTCTGGTTGTAATAGATAGCTTTAAACTACAGTTCTAGTATAGCTGTTCCAACTGGAAATTTTAGAGCAGTGATCGAAAGAGATGGGGCATGTATGGGTGTGTACTAAAGCTAAGAGTACGTAGCAACCTAGCTGGATTGAGCAATAGAGTAGAGAGAAAGTTAGAACAGTGCATTATCCAGTCTGGCTCTAGCTCCCTGAGGGAGATTTATCAGGAAGCAAAGGAAGCTCAAGGGCCCCACAGCATACTTGGGCCCCCTCCAAGGCAATATGTCCACATAGTCATGCATTTTGGCAAAATTTGCAGAAGTGTACACCTCACCCACAGTTAGGAAAGACTGCTGTATCTTTCCACAGTGGCTTTCCTTCCTTGTACTGGCTAGCATGGGAAATGGTCATACATTTCTGAGAGATAAACCTAAGGTGCAATTGAATTAGGAACAGTGTGGGTTTAATAGAATATATTTATCTTTCATATTTAAGGTATTACCAGCCATCCCGATATAGGAATGATGTTCAGAAGTATCTACTGTCCATCCCCTGGGATGTCTGTCTCATTTGAAGTGCAAATGTGTGCCACAAATACAGGCATGTGAGATTGATGAAACAATTTAACATGAACTGTTCCTTAATTGAAAGAAATTTTAAGTAGCTGGACATGGTGGCTCATGCGTATAATCCCAGCACTTGGGAGGCCAAGGGAGGAAGATTGCCATGAGTTCGAGGCCAACCTGGGCTACATAGTGAGTTCAAGGCCACACTGAACTACATAGCGTGACCTGGTTTTAAAAAGCAACAAAAAAGGAAAGAAATTTTTATGATATGTATATTCATTTATTTAACATTATATAATTCATTTATATTCATTTTTTAATTTCAAAGATAAAAGGATGAAAACATTAATAGACACGCAGACATTTATAAAATAACACAAAAAAAGCAATACAGAATTTCAGACAAAGTGATAGGAAATTAACAATGGTTGTTGTATTACATATTGATATCTTCAAATTGGTTACTCACATAAACAAATACAGGCATGTGAGATTGATTAAACATGAACTGTTCCTTAATTGATAGAAATTTTAAGTAGAAGTAATGTAAGTCCACGTACTGTTTACTAATTCAATTAATGAATAGAAATGAACCATATAAATACATTTGGAAAGAATTAGATGTGTAACCAATTTGATAAGAAATACTAATATTGGCAACAATTAATATAAAAACCATTATACACCATTAAATAAGGTTTCAAACAGCAAATCATATAGTCCCTGTCATCAATTCAAAGTGTGCTTAAGATCAGGTACTGTGTAAGAAAACTTGAGATCCCCTAAAATCTGACAGCTCATACAAAATAAAACTTGGTAGGTTTTCCAAATTTGAAAACACATTCTAAAAATTGACATGACATGATGGCCAAAAGTGAATTGAAAAGCTAAGAACCAATTTATAAACTATCAACAACTTTTTCATTTTAACCAGTCATGGCACAAAGAGAAAAATGAATCTTTCTATTTCAGTTACAAGAAACATTGCAAAATCATTGCCAATTGAAGGTGATCAAAGAAGAGTCAACAAAAAAAAACGTAGGAAATGTAGTATGGAGGTGTGTTTGGGTGGTAAGATACATCATTTTTGTAGATTTTGTGATACTTTTGGTGTTTGTCAGCTTGTTTTCCTTTTCTTTGGGATGCTGGCAATGAAATCCAGGGCCCTGTATACCTTAGTGTCAACTTTTTTTATAGTTAAAATTTCCTGCAATTTTTTTCCCCATTCCAAATCCATATTTGCATCTTTGTGCTAAATTTTGAATTTCTAATGCAGTATTCTCTAAAAGAGGACCCTCTAAGTCATATAAGTTTCTGGCCCACAAAATCAGGATTCATTCCTACCTGCTCTCTTCCCTGCCGTGTAGGCACAGGCCTGCACACACATCCATGCATGCATGTGTGCACACAGGCTTACCACTGCCTTACTTTATCCCCACATTTTTAGTAGTGAGTTTTGACACTCACTAACAACACTAAGCCTCTGAAGTGTCACCTGACCTTCAAAGAGCTCTGATGCACTGAGTCTCTGAGACAAGACTGGAGACAACTCAAGAAGTTATTTTTGTTGCTTTGGAGACAATGCTGTGAACAAAGCTGGCTTTGGCCCAGCAGATCTCTAGGGAGGGTTTCTTGTTTTCAGTTGTGGGTATCTCGGGAGTTCTGAGCTGCTTCTGTGCTGTCTGGCAGAGTTCAGTTTCTTCGGCTCTCCAGGGCCCTCGGAAGGTATAGTGTCCCAGTGGGTCCTCTGCCAAATGCCCCTTCCCAGTATCTTCTGGGCTTTTCAGCACAGTCCAAATTCCACGATTCCTTTCAATACCTACAGCTCCTCCAACCCTAAATCTCCCACTGGGGAATTGTCACGTTCCCAGTCTGTGGGGAGTAGCTGTGGTGAGGAGCTTGCCCCCGGATCCTGAGGGGAGCAGTGTTGTGGTTGGTTTGCAGTGAGCTGGTGCAAGATCCAGGGAAACCAAGGGCTGGATTCTTGCCCGTGAAATGCAACTCGAGGGAGGTAATAGCTCTGCAAAGGCCATGGGTGGGGTAGAAGGATGTGCAAGGGCCAGTAAGTACATTAAGTAGGAGAGGTGGTGAGCAAGGCAATCGACACCCAACAGAATTGAAGACCAGGGCTGGGCACACCTCCAGATGGATGTGTCTCAGAGTCCAGTTCTCTAACCCCAACCATACAGGCTGTGCTGGTCTGGTTTTGACGCTGGTCAACTCGACGCAGATGTCACTCTTTTGGTTAGTCTCCACATGATCAAACACGGGGACTAGTTACACACAGCATAGTCATAGCCCTTAATTCATCTGCAAATATGCTATATGTGTGTATTTTCCTTCAAATGTTTTCTCTGAACCCAGGGTGTCTTCGTTTTCTCCTGGCTCCAGCCCCAAATCGCCTCAGTCTCCTTAGACCTCTCACTCTTTCTTCCTCCTTCTTTTTCTTCTTTTTTCCTTTCCCTCCCCTCCCCCTCCTCCTCTTTTTCTTCCTTTCTTTCCTCCTTTCTTGCTTGCTTGCTTTCGGTGATACACAGGGCATTGAATCAAGGGCCATCACATTGAACTACATCCCCAACCCTTTTTCTTTTGAGAGTCACCAAGCTGGGCTGGAATTTGGCGTCCTCCTGTCTCAGCCTCCCAAAGTGCTGGGATTATAGGTTTGCACCGTTGTGCTGGGTGTACTTCTTCTTTATTAGGCAAACCAGTCTCTTTGAGTTTTAAGATTTTCCTTTAAGGGGAGGAAGAATAGTGAGCAGAGATGCTTTAAGCAATTGTGCTGGTTACTGCTGGCCCTGAGGTAGTGAGATTTAGCAAAAATAATCCATCTTTCAGTAATGCATCTGAAAGTTTTCTTTTTGGAAATTGGGAAAGTCATGCTTATCCAGGCACTGTCCATCACAGGATCAAATGAGAAGGTGTAAACTATGGTGGCATTCATCACGGTGGCAATCATCATGATTCTGATAATGTTCCATATAATAATTGAAAGTATATCAAATAGCCTGGCTTTATTATTATTTCTGATAATTTCTCTTAGTAACACACCTGGCACCTCCAATCATTTATCTTGCGTAAATGGAGGAGAAAAAATCCGGAATGTTCACTGATAAGAATCCCATTGAGTGGAGCACAGTGGAGTATGTCTGTGACCCCAGCAATTGAGCGAGTGAGGCAGGAGAGGTGTTGTGCTTTCTAGGCCAGCCTGGGCTACATAGTGAGTTCAAGGTCAGCCAGGACTACACAGCGCACCCTGTCTCAAAAAGGGAAGAAAGAGGAGGACGTGGAGGAGGAGCAAAAAGGAGGAGGGGCCCCGCTAAAGAGCGCACCCCATTTTCCTCTCCATGTCTCACGCATGCTCATTTACCTTCCACGCTATGATTCAGCAGGAAGGAGTCACTAGATGCAGCCCCTTAGTCTTGGATTTCCCAGCCTCTAGGTCTAAGAACCGAATATACTTCTATTGTTTATAAATTACCTAGTCTGTGGTATTTTGTTGTAGCAGCAGGAAATAAACTAAGACAGTTTTACACCATGCTTCTCCTCTTTCCTGTTCCCTGCAGCTGTCCTGGCTTCATGCAGCTCTGCCTTTGCCAAGGAAGTCATTCACTCTATGGCCTCACACTTGCTACTGTATGTTCACGGAGTGCTCCTTCCTTGATACCCAGTTGGTTCCCTATTCCTCCTGCTCCTGTTTCCTGTTCAAATATCTCTGCCAACATTACCTCCCTGGATCGTCTTCTACAAAATTGCACCACAGCCCCCCACCCCTGCTCTAGCATTCTTGACCCTCTTCTCTTTATTCATTGTTCTTCTGTGTCACTACCAGAGTGTAAGTTTCATAGGGGCAGGGAATTATGCCTGTTTAATTTCCTGTTCTGTGCCCAGGGCGTAGCATGGTGTCTAAAGTATATTATGCACTTAGTAATTTTATTAAATGATTGAGCTGATTTTAATGCAAACATTGTATCCATTAGGCCCTGAAAAAGAACTTTTTTTCAGGTGCATGTTTGTAGTACAGAATGACCCCATTCTTCATGGGGAGTTGGGACATGTATATAATAATTCTTTTTAGTCCCCTCCCGCTCTTCTGCCTCCCATTCCTCCACCTCTAGATTCCCTCTCCTTCCCTTCCTGTCTATAGAAGATCTATCTTCCTGTTGCCTATTCTGTATCTTTTGCTTTTTATACATTGGATTTCCCACATAAGTGAAGTTTTTCCCTATTGAAGCTTCTGTGTCTGATTTATTTCACTTCACATGGTGGTCTCAAGGTGCATCATTTTCCTACAAAAGACTTGAATTTATCCTTCTTTATGGCAGAGTAGTCCTCCACTGTGTGTAAATATCACATTTTCTTTAGCCGTTCATCTGTTGATGGGCATACAGGCTGCTTACAAGATTTAGCTGTTACGAGTTGTGCTGCTATAAACACAC
Source organism: Dinomys branickii (assembly GCA_004027595.1). Taxonomy (NCBI): domain Eukaryota; kingdom Metazoa; phylum Chordata; class Mammalia; order Rodentia; family Dinomyidae; genus Dinomys; species Dinomys branickii. Next base: position 19,499 of record PVLD010024949.1, read on the forward strand.
GGGTATGCATGGATCTCTGTAGTATGATGTCTTTAACTGTGAAAAAGAATTTTCCAAAGGCTTCTTTGCAGTAGCAGTTTTCCCCACTGGGACAGACACTTCACACTAGAGTTTGGGCAGCAATTGGTCCCTGGGGAGAACAAGCAAACACAGGAGAGAGTGCCACACTTTGAAGTCTATATATATAAAAAAACAGATAACTGTTTAGATAACTGTTTTCTTTACCTTGATTTTTCCAAGTGAGGTATAAACTGGAAGCCATGGTGTGTCATTTATGGTGAGTGGATTTAGAGAAAAAACAGTGAAGGCTTCTGCCTACAGGTTACTGCAGGTGGATGTGTGTACCACTCAGGCCTTTGATTCAGAGCTGTCCTCATCATTATGCATGCTTTGTTTGAAGCTGAAAGGCAGACATAAAACGCACTGGCATTTGGTATGTTGGTTTAATGGGAATCCATGGAGATGGAGAACTCACTAAACAGCACAGACTTGTTGTGTCTTTGGCCAGAAGCGACTCTCAGGGAGATGTGAATACTGTGCTGACGGTATTCCCTTCTTTCATCCTTATGAACTCATTTTAATTGTCCTTTGCTTGCCACAAGTGACGGACACACTCCCACTGCCCCCCTGTACATGCCATTAGTTTACTCACCTTTGTAACTCTTGTCTAATTTTATTCTCCCTGCTCAGAAAAACAGAACAGCTGTTCAGCCCAGCTTCCTGGCTGTTCTCTCAGTTTCCCCCTCCTTCCATGTCATTTCTCTGAAAGCAAGTTTTCAAAACATCAAGATAGATAAAGATCAGAGGGTCATAATCTTGTATACTCCTTAAAGACAATGCTTTTTGTTTTCTTTTGTCTTGGCTCCTGTATCCATAACAAACTATGCCAAGAATGTATTTCAAAAGTAAATCCAAGATGTATCCCTGTGCTATGTGCAGCAGATAAATAGCTTTCTGTTTAATCCTAACAAGAATGAGCTTAGTATTTCAGAGTCCCTTTCCTATGGAGCAATACTCTTTGGTAATTTATTTTTGAGTGCATTTATCTATGTGGTATATTTATTCTCCTAGGATGTGAGGTTTTTAATTCTGGTGGTATTTAGGGACTTTTAGAAAATCCATGTGAGTGTTCCACTGAAAGGCAGCATATGTCATGCCTGTGTTTGGTGGAAGCATGGGCGCTTTGGAAGGTTTCCATTCACAGGCTGCCTCCTGCAACCGAGATGGTGATGCATCTGCCAGGAAAATGGGGGGACCCAGGCTTTTTCACTGGCCTCCAGCCTTGCCTACCAATGCACAAAGGGTCAGGCCTCCGTCCTAAGGGTAAGATGAGCATAGACACAAAGAGTCAACCAAAGTCCAATGCCAGCTCCAGAGATGCCATTTGGACCTGGGATCAGTTACTGGTGGGAAAAAGGTAGCCAGTTCTAGAGTTTTAGGGTTAAATATGAATCTGTATGTTGGGAAATTTATGTGGTGACCAGCATATGGAAGTGGAAATCTGAATCACAAGTGTTAGGTGTAAAGATGGTAGATATAAGCTTCTTTCAGCAGATCCAAACCAAGGTTGATGAGACCACAAGTGATCTATGAACATTTCAGTTTGGGGAAAGATTAGAAAGTCTCACAGCTCTTGATATCTGGAAAATAATTTTGATTCTCTGAAGAGTAAAATGAGCCTGAGGGGATAACTGACAGTGAACAATTCAAATGCTGAGAATTAGCCATAAAAAGAGGAGGCATTTGATGAATAACTGGAAATTCTAGAAAGTTTATTTTATGTTGACAATCACGAAAAGAACATTCCTTAATTTGGGACCTTACCCAGGGCCTACATCCCTCCACAGGGTCCTGGTATGTGGGCAATGGCAGAGTAGGGGAGACAGGGCAGGAAAGAATTCACAGGAAGTAGCAGTGATCCATACAGATTCCAAGAAGGACTGAACTGAGTATCTTCCCACTCAGCACAGGCCACAGAGAGACTGTGACATCTCTGAAGAATAAGATACCAAGAAAAAGGATGAGAAAGTACATAAAGAATTACCCTTCTCTAATTAGCCTGACTTTTGCTGGCCTCTCATCAAGAAGAAGTAAATTTTAGTTATTGGCGTTTTCCTAGAAGATGAAACATTTTTTCCCATTAAATCCTTTTATGCTATCCAAAAGTTCTCAAAAAAGAAAAAAATGATACACATTTATGGAACTAAAGACTTCAGAAAGTCTCACAAAATAGATTTAAGTCTCAGATCTTTGAATAACATTTCAGTCTTATCTCAAACCTCCAGGGCTATAACTTTCATGTGTAGAAAAGATTACTGAGTTATGTTACAATGGCTAGCACTTTGTAAGACTCTGTATTCACTTGGTTTCTTTTATTGCAAGAAAATTTAGGAAGCATTATTGTGAAACTGTGCCTGGGATGGCGCTAGAATAGAAACACTGTCAGGAGAGAAAAGCAACAATCACGTTTCAGATCTGCAAAGGGACCAGCCCTCCAGGGGTAGGAATTGTCAGTAGGAAGAACTCATCTTGACCCATATGGGTGCCTCAGGCCCTGGGTTTAGATGTCTTGCTTGCCCAAGTACCAATAGTAGCAGTGAATGTGTCTCATCCAATCAGGCCAAATGCATCCATTCTTATTCCTGGCTTGTAGGACCCTGATATAACAGAAGGTTTGGGCCAGGCATGCTGGTGCCCACCTATAATTCTAGGACTCTAGGTGGCTGAGGCAGGAGGGTCACAAGTTGAAGCTCAGCTGGGGCAACTTAGTGGTTTAATAAGACTATGAAGAACATATATATATATATATATATATATATATATACATATACATACATATATACATATAAATATATATATATTTATATAAATATAATATATGTGTGTGTGTGTGTGTGTATATATGTATATATTGCATGCCCTGGGTTCAATCCCCAGTACCACAAAAAAGATAAAATAAAGAAGGTTTGGGTTCTTTCATATTTCATATATTTGCCCTTCATTCCTATCTGTGGTTTTAATATCATTTTGGAAAAACTGGAGGCAGCAGAGCTGGGTGCCTTGTCTCCAAATGAATTTTAAACTGTGGTCCCAAACCCATGAGACTTCAATGAAAACAATTTTTAAAACAAATAATAAAAAATTCTAAACTGGATATGGTGGTGCACACCTGTAATCTCAGAACTTGGGAGGATGAGGCCAAAGGATTGCTATGAGTTTGAGGCCAGTCTGGACTACACAGAGAGACCCTGTCTCAAAAAATAATTCTGGCAAACTTGTTCTCCTCCATATCCTCCTGCATCTGGGCTTACATCATGTGTCTCTGCAAAGGTCTGGCTGTTTTTCATTTTTGGGTAATGTTTGCCATGTGATTTCAACTTTCTGATGGACTCAAGGAAAGTTTGAACTTGGAGTTTCTTTGGCCTTTTTCTTTTTTGCAGTACTGGAGATGGAATCCAGGGCCTTAAGTATGCTAGGCAGGCATTTTACCGCTGAGCTACACTCCTAGCCACACAACCTCGCCCCTTGTTTTTATTTTTAATTTGAGACAGGGTCTTGCTAAGTTGTCCAGGCCTTCAGTTTGCAATTTTCACACTTCAGCCTCCCAGGTAGCTGGGATTATAGGTGGATACCATCGGACTCAGCTTCTAGTTGGCTTCTTGTTGTTGCAAGGGTAGGAACAATGCTCTTGCTAACCCCCTCCAGCTCTGAATGGAAGCTAGAGATCTCCACCAAACCCAATAAAATATAACTGCTTGTCTATGAGCTTCTGCCTCTAGACTGCTAAATTACAGGGTAGCTCTTTATCTCTAGGTCTGGCATGGGATCAGGCACATAGTAGATGACCAGTAAAAGCACTCGCACTTCCTTATCCATTAAAAAAAAAAAGTAATCCTATTCTCCTTTGCCTTTCTGGGACTGGGAGTTTGTTAGGAATGCACATTTTTTAGCCAGGCATCTTGACACATGCCTGTGAAGCTAGCAGGCATATCTGAGACAGGAGGATGAAAAGTTCAAGACCAACCTGGGCAACATAGTTTGAAGATAGCCCAGGCTACTTATCATGAGCCTCCTCCCCGACGAAATGACAAAAATGCAAACTTTTAAATATGTAAAATTGTTACCTATAGTTACTTTACCATGCAACAGACCGCAAAGAAACAATAAATGTTCGAGGCGGTGAACATGCTAAATACCCTGATTTGAGCATTCCACATTGTGTACATACATGGAAACACCACATTGTACCCTGCTGACACATGAAATTCTTACGTGTCAACTTAAAAATAAAAGCTAAAGATGTGCCCTCTGACATCAGGTGATGGTTGGGTCCCCAGTAAATCACGGCTTTGGTTTCTCTCAAAGGAAAAAAAAAAAAAACTACACAGAAAAAAATAAAGAAATACAAAATTTCTGCTTTCACCCCATGTATTGAATATCAAATTCTAGAGGCAGAATCACTCAATATGTGGTGCTTTTGTTTTTTCATTTTACTCTTTTTTTTTTAAATAAAAGCACAAAAACATATTAACAAACAGACACAAATTAGCATAAAAAATAGTACAATCAAAACTGATCTATAGACAAGGTGACATGGACTCAACAGTGGTTGTTGCTTTACCTATATTGATATCTTCGAAGTGTATATATATGAACCCAGATATGGACATGCAAAATTGGTCAGACAATTAATCCTCTCAACAACAGAAAAACAGAAAAAACAAAAAACCGAAGACAAAAAAAAAATAAATAAATAAAACCACCAATAGTTGCTGCTTTGCATATTGATATCTTCAAAGTGTGTGTTCAGGATAACACATACAGACATACAAGATTGATCAAATAACCCGTCATCGATTATTCCTTAGCACTAAGTGATATAATACAATAGTAGAACCATGTTAGCCCTCCTGCATATATGTATATTCATATATACATACATACAGTTTTGTCTCTTTCTTTTCTCCTTTCCCTCGTCCCATCTGTTCTTTGTTTTTGAACAGATTTCCTTCATGTCTCTTAGTTTATATTCCCACCCTCAGGTTCTTACACCAGTGATACAATACGTTGGCTGC
>PVLD010024950.1:0-24572 GCA_004027595.1 Dinomys branickii
TTTCTAAAATAAAAAAAAAAAAAAAATATTACAAAAAATTTTCTTTCACTTACTATAGTTGGTCTGGTTGGGACATAATTAAAAAGTGAAGACAATCATCTGATACTAAAGTTTACACCTATGTCTTTATTTATACTTTCAGATGTTTGGGACATGAAGTAATATTAGCAGCTTGGCTCTTTTGTGTTGCCAATGGTAAATTAGATCAATATTAATTAATCAATTGAGAATGGAAGAGCACCCGTAATAATAAAATATGTGTAACATTTAAAAAATAAAAGCTGGGTAATTTTAAATTTTAGAGCATATATTTTGCCTTACTAAAACTCATTTGGTTTAAAAGTTATGCCTTACATTTCTGAAAATAGGAAAACTTTTAAGCAGTTATTGTACTACAGTTTTTTTGGTTAACCTCACAATGAGTAATAAATTTATTGGTACTCATTAAAGAAAAGGCCTAAGCATGCCTAAGTATACAAGTCCACATGTATATGTTTATTATGAAAATGTGAATACATGCCTGGTATCTAGGTTAAAGTGTGACATTTAGTTGACAATGTTTATTTACAGAATTAATAAATAAATATGTAACTATATAAACAAAAGTACTCATTTCTTAAATTTAAGATAAAGTTTTATTTGCCCAACTTTAATTGATATCCAAGGAACAAAGCAAAAATTGCCTTTTGAACTTACCTATTGTTAATTACTTGACATATTACTGGGTCATATTACTGTTACTGGATCAAAAGATGATTATAATGATTTCTCATTGCAGTGTTACTTTTATTGAGACAATGATATTACATAGTTCTTCATCTAAAAAGCTAAGTGCTAGTGCGGTCATCTATTCGTGAAAAAGAGTTGCAATCTACTTCCTTTCCGTCATTCTAAAGTAAGTATGTTTTGTCCACTGGATTAATTTTGCTTTACTGTTACTTCAGCATACATAAAAGGTAATCGATGTATATTAATTCCAAAGACCAGAGTCTTAAAAGAATCAATAAAAATATCACTTTCAATGCCATTTAATTTACATGATTTGACTATCCAAGTATCCTACAGTTGTGTTTTGTGTTTATTCAATGGATTGAATGCTGTGTTTTGTTTTCAGCAGATGTGACTTTGCACTGGGAGAACAATTTATGCATTTGGTTTAGAATTTTAAATGAACTTACCCACTAATAAGTTGCCCAGTATAAGCAGTCAGTTTAAAACATGGTACTGAGAGCAAGAAAAATTACTTAAAGGATCAGTTACACTGAAAATGATGAAATCAATAACAATATTTTCTCTAAGATTCTTTCTCTCTGATAAGCAAAATCTTTGCTTAAAAGCCACATTAAATTTTAATCACAATCTGTGTGCTTTAGCAATTGATAATTTCTGGACAGCTGTCTTCTGCTTTGTTTAAGTCTTATGTTCCTTCTGTTTAAGCTATGCCTTTTAATAGCTGGATTAAGTACATTTGGTCTTAAAATATTATTAAAATCTGATCATATTTTATCATCTCCCAGTAGTGGCTTACGGCTTTATATTCCTTTACAAAATGGTAAAACTGGAGTGTAGACCACATGATATGGTTAAACTATTGATATTTATATTAGCTCTTGGGGTTGACCTCACTTTTTTGAAATGTATGTACGTGGATAATGATTTGCATACATGATCTTAAAATAAGTACTTTAGTTTTAGATCGTGAGCTAGAATCATCTCTAACACAGCATCATTTCCTTGATGCCTGATAATTTTATCTGTCATAAATTGAAATATTTAAAACTCCAAATTTTCAGTGAGTTCAAACATAATTCTTAAAGAAATGTTCTTACGTGTTGAAGAATTAACTGTGTTCCCAAAACCACGGCAATAGAATGTATATGACATCCTTCAACTATAAAAGCATCACTTAAGTATGAGTACTTCTTCATCTAGCACAGATTATGTAACAGCCAGTTCAGCAATTATTGCTGTTTTATACTTCTCTGTGTGTGTGTTTCAAAGGAGGAGAATAAAGAAAGATTGTCTTTCAAATGCTTTCTCTGATTCCATTTCTACGCTCTAATAACCTAACAGGACTGCCCAGACCTAAACTGATAATGTCACATTTATTATAGGATGACTTTTTAAAGAATCAACGCGTTCAATGTTAGGGTAGGTGCTCTAAGTTTTGAAGGTCAAAATAGCTGACATGGTGGTCATATTATATTGTCATGCGGTAAAATATTTTTATTATGTTACTTTAATGTACTCAACTAAATCAATAAGGTTAACTGCATTTGCCGGCATTAGGGCCAAAGAAATTTATACCTATTCAATGGCATAATTTATGTGTTGGTACTTTTATCTTTGCATCTGATGCTAATTAATTAAATACTTTTGCTGAAACTAATAAATAAGTAATAATTAGATAAACATATTGCAAAAACAAGATTTGAAAGAAGCAGATTGAAGTGGCTTGGGAATATAAGTAGCCATATAGTATGTCAATTAAGAGAAAAACTGAAATATTCCAAATATGTCCACAGTATGTCCAAATATGTCTGCAATATGTCCAAATAAATGCACAGTGTTGCACAATTTAAAATAATGCATATTTTAGCATATATAGCTATAACATGGACCTTTAGGGTGGTTACCTGAAATTAAAAAAAAATATTGGGAATGGCAATTTGATGGTATAATTTAAATGATATTTAATTAAGTCAAAACATGTTTTTAGATAACATAATTTCAGATATACATGAATTCTATAAGACAGGTGAATTGTTCAACCATAAATGAGTACCGGATTCTCTTAAAGAATTATTGCTATTTTGAGGGTGGAGAGTACTGGAATAGAGCATCTAAAATGATATGGCAGCTGTGTGCGCAGTATATGCCATTTTAAACATCCAAAGTGCATCACAAAGAAATTTAGGGATGTGTGTTAGAAAGCACACAGCAAATGAAATCGCATTTCCCTTGAAAGTATAATTGCCACGAGTTACTGATGTCAGACTTGTGTTTATCTTTATTTTCTCATCATCATCATTTTTTCGTGTTCTATCTTCCCATCTGTTGTGCTTAAACGCAGTTTAAACTAAAATTGCTTTTACAAAGTAACCCTAGAAAACTATTAAAAAAATCACAAAGTCTTCCAGGGAATTAATATGAAATAAAATAATTTTAACATGATTTTTAACCAGCAATTTTTACAGCATATTTTTTCCCAGATGAGAACTTGACACTATCCTTTTATTCTCTCTATGATGTGACTCCTCCTATCATTAAACTTTACAGGTTGAAGTCTTTCTTATTTTACTGCCTCTGACTTATTCTGTTACTTTCTAAGGAAAAGGTGAACATATTAACATTATCTAACACGTGAAAGTGACAAAGAGTTAAAGAATTTCGGATTAATACTCTAGCAGTTTGCCATTCTGACAGCAAAAGCCAAGCTAGTGCTTAAAAAAATGCAAGCCTGAAAAATGCAAATGGTGTTATCCAAATATGCAGCCATATGTCCATAATACACATATTTTTGGGAAAAAAATTTTTGTAAAGAATTCTATCACAGAACTGTATCTCAAAATGGTGCAAGGCTTGTTTTTCATATTGTGTTACCATGAAGATAGTACAATGTTGAAATTATGCTTCAAAATCTTCTATATATACTATAATGGAAAATACATTATATCTTAGGTTGTCACGGGAATTTGGCTCTATGTTTTAATAATTCATTGCAAGTACATGCTCTACTCCATGTATAATATAAAACAATATTGTCCAGAATTTCCCTGTTTTAGTCCTAAAATTTTCTATCCAGAGGAGTAAAGTTTGAAACATAGTCTCTTCAAACAAATTAACGGTCCTTGGGAAATGCTGTTTATTACTAAGGAAAAATTATAATTAGTCTGAGTACCGTTAAGCTGTGAAATTTGGATAACCTTTCAGCAACTTTGCTCTGCTGATCACAGCATCAACGACAATAGAAGGGTGGGAGCCAAATGCAAGTGGTGAAACCTCCAACAGGAAAATATCAATTAATCTATTTCAATAGAGTTGAAGTATGGGTAATCCTCTCATTAAATAGTTTGAACCTTTCTCCAAGTAAACAAAGGAAGGATAATGAGCGATGCCACCTGACTTGTTTATGCGGAGGGTCTTCAAGAGGCTTAGCCGTGACCTCTCGGGACAGAGGTCTTCTCCGGCACTGGTCACCAATTACCCTCTTTTAAAGGCATTTGTGTAAGCGAAAAGACTACGTTTTCAGACTTAACCTAAGAGCGCCACTTAAAGTGCGAACACGTTATTCTCAAAACAATATATTAGCGGTGACAAAATCTATGGGATGCTCAGCAATCCTCCCACCGCTAACCAAATAAAAAAAAATGATTGCTAATATATATGTCAATAAATATTAATTTTCTTAACAGTTTCTGTTTTAAAAAAACTATTCCTATTAGAAGAAACAATTTGTGCCTAGTAGCTACACATAAGTACCTAATATCAATTGAACTATTATTGCACCCTCGGATCTCCAATTGCTGTGACAATTCTGGTTTGGAAGGAAGAAGAGAGAACTGGAATTAACATCTGTTGTGTCATCTGCCAACCAGTTTGCCCTTGATATTTAAGCAATTTAAAAGTAAATACATTCTTTAGTCCACTTGTCGCAATGTAAGTGCCATTTAAAGATCACTTGATGATTTCCAATTTCTCTATGGCTACAAACACCCACAGTAGTTAATTGTCATTACAAACAATTTTAATGTACCAGGTATATGTCTGCACTGAACTAAAAGGAGAGACTTGTACCACGGTATTTACCCAAGAATTACATTTCTTACTATGCTTATTCATAATGTGGGATCTCACTGAGCTTTTCTGTGATTCCATGTATATTAATAAAGTTAATACCAGTAAGAGTGCTGTGTGCACCTGCACTGTTGTCTTTTCCAAAGCATTTCCTGTGTAAAAAGTTAGAGATACTAAACTCAACAGCACAGAAACTTCTCATAAAGAGGTGGTCAGAATGAAACATAAGACACAAGAAACATGAAATTCTAAATTGTAACCTTAGTAAAAATACTAGAACAATTTCTGCTTCTTTGTTCTTTTTCTTCTTTTCTTTGCTGTTTTATTTTCTTTCTTTTTTGTCTAGTGACATCTTCTCAACAATTCGCATGTACCTTCTGAGTTCTGCTCTGCAAAGTAAAATACGAGAAGATGTAAAAATGCTCCATGATGAGTTCAACATAAAGGGAAATTTAACGTGCATAGGTCTATAACCTGGGACTGCTGCTTTCTACCTTAAAATATTATCTTGTAGTTTGAAGTATTTTAAAGTAAAATTTTATTATCTGATATAACATAGCAAATATATTGTGAGTAGATACAATTTATGAATGTACAAATTCTTACACTTCTATGATATTCTTGAGGATAAAACTTAGCCACATTTAGAAGAAAGCAGCAAAATCTATGGCTTTGTCAGTTATGGCCAGTGTTTTGGTAATATTTCTTCTTGGAAATGACATAGGATTGGAACATCAGAAATTTGTTTCTCATTCTGCTAGATGTTTTATGCGCCACGTGAAGCTTTTTGTTTTAAAGCACTGGTTTTTCTAAATCCAGATATAGCTAGTGATGTGACACTAGAGAAGTTGCTTTACTGCACTTTCCTCTTCTCTAAGAGAGATTTTATTCAGACAGCTCTAAGAGCACTTTAAACTCTGTGATTCTATGAGTGCACTGCAGATATATGATGGGTGAATCACAACATCACACATTTTGATTTATTTTAATGAGCACAACAGTTTATTTATACTCTCTTAATGGAAATGTGTCCTATTCAAATAAAAGATAGCAGAATAAGCATACGTAAACAGTGTATAAGCAAATATATGCCATACTCTTAGGCTTGATATAACTCTCGGAAAAATAGAATGTCCTTTTAATAAATCTCAGAGGATGTTTTGCCCTCTCCCAGTGTGGTTACTAGTTAAGAAGAGAATGAATTATTTGTAGCGATACAAAGCTCGTGTGTAGGAAACCTTAGTCAAAGTTTACTTTTGTTGTGCTTTGTGTGGTTGGTGAAATTCCACAGCATCTAAACACAAAAAACATCGTACTTATTAAAATCACACACAGAAAATATCCTTCTGCCCTTATGCTTGTTTATTTTTCCAAGATTCTGTTTGTTAGAGATTGTCTATTATTGGAAAATTAATTTAGAAATGCATTTACACCTACACAGTCATCCATTTGATTTCCAGATAATGTGGAATAGCTCACTGTTGTTTAAATGAGAGCTGTTTTGGGCAATTAACATACTCTTAGGTCTAGTTGATTTGCATATTTCTGTATGTATTACTAGAAGCTTCTTTCTATGCCATTCAAAACTCCATTACTTGGTGAAATTTTGTGTTACAACTATGACTATAATTTAAAAAACAACATGATGATATTGCCAATATAAATAAACCTCACTCTTAAAATGCATTTTCCTCTTAGTTATTTGTGTTTCTGAAAAATATATCTGACCTCAAAATATACCAGTATCTTTGTCTATCTGCTTTGCATATCCTCTAGAAGGATGTGTTATTGTTATCATTATAATAGAAATTATTCAGTATAGTTTTCCATCATAAAACAAAACTTTATGAATTTTAAATGCATATGTTTCAGCCTCATAGGTTCAGATGTTTTGTAATGTTAGCATGACCTGACAACCAAAGAGGGCCAGTGTTACCATCTTCTTGTTTATATTATCTGTACTGAAAAACACAGCTTTTTCATCCTCAGGAGCATCTTAGTGCTTGCCAAGTACACTTTCCCCTGACACTCTTAAATACAATATTTTAATATATAATCATGCCATATGACATAGTGTTTTTCAAAAATGCCTACCCTACTTGCTTAGGGTCTTATTTCTCAAAGTAGGCAAACTAAATTTTATGTATCATGTATGAATAGATCAGAACTTGGTGATACAAGAGAAATAGAATATTTGCTTTGGGACTGACTATATGTTTTATTCAAAACATGGCAAGAATGTCAAAATTGAAGAAAGTTTCTCATTGATCTGGATTAGATTATTAGAAATTGTTCATAATTAAACCACATAGGGCCCCATAGAGTTTGGATTCACCTCAACATCAGTCAACCCCAATTGCAGAGTCTATAAAGAGAAAATGGAGGGCTGCGCATACACAGAAATAAGCTCAGTAAATACCTCAAAAGTATTAGTAGAAGCAAAACTCAGCCATGGACTTTACCAAAATTCATTTTCTGCACAGCTTTGTAAAACTCATTTGAGACTTGAAAAAGACTTTAGCTTTATTCCTTAAGTGGAGAAGGAATTCTGTGACAGGTTACATGTAGGTAAAGAATCCCCTGTAAGGTCCTTAGTTTCTTGGCTGTTTTCATAGTGAAGAATGGATAAATCCATACTCTTTCAATCCCTGCTGTCTCTGTCATGAGTGAGGGGCAATTAAACACTTCAAGTAAGCAGAGAAAGAAAAGTCACAGATGAGTCACTCAGTAGAACTAAATCTGTGCATTCACCAAAACTTTCTATGATTCATCAATATTTTCTTCTCCTCCACAATATACCATGGTAAATTCAGTGCCTTAGTCACTCAATTAACGGAGAATTACATTTGAGTTCATTTCTAAAAATTAAATCGTAAGATTTTCATGAGTGAAAAATGATGAAGTATATTAACTCCATTTGCATACATCCCAAATAAGGCAGGGAAAATAACCTTATCTGCAACTGTTGATGTCACTGGAATTCAAATATCTGTACAATTTTTAAGTTTGTCTTTCCTTCCACTTTAGTAAGAAAATAATATTTTCTTATTTCTGTGATTTCCAAAGTTTTAAAAACTTTTCTTATAAATCTAGTTAATTCTTATCATTGACTTAATAGTGTTAAGATATGCAAAAGGGCACTAAAGAAATATAGAAATTAGAATATATTGAAATTTATAAAAATCTTTCCTCAAAAACTCCATATGAGTTTGAAAGTCTTTGTAAATAGGAAATACTTTTACATTTGTCACACAAATACCATATACCATACATGGTGTAATCAAAACCCACAGTGAATGTTTAAATATAGTATAAAAATATTTCCTCTAATAGACATATTGTCACTAATTTCCTTCAAGATAATCTTCCTTGCTTCAAATATTATATACTTGCCCACTTTTCTTGCCATCTACTGCAGCAGGTCTACACGTCCTCTTTCATGCCTACTCATGGCTATTTTGATGTCCTGAATGGATTCAAAAGATTTATGGAAATCTGTGTCAAATAAAAACATTAAGATGAATTGTCTTCCTCAAGATCAAAATGACTGTAAAATGTTGATGTTTTGAATCAATTCATGGCATTGAGGAATCCACTACAGTTCAGCTAAAGATACTCACAAAAGGAACTTCAAGATCTGTTTCAGAAAGTGTTAAGGAGGATGAAATAAGTCTGGTCAAAGTGAAGAGGGATATTTTGAGGGCAGTTCATGGTAATGTGCCTTTTATTGCAACAACTTTTTAAATATTTAAGCATTCTCCATACTTTCTGATCTTACTGCACATAGTACCCACTAATTGCTTTTAATTCAAGTTTAAACCTTATATAAACATATATGTATACCTAGTATATGTATAGAGAGAGAGAAAGAGAGGTAAGAGAGAAGAGAAAGCACAAGAGAGATTAACTGAAGGGTAAGAAAAATTAAAGAACAAACAAAAATAACTTCTAAGGTATTAGAAAATTATCAGAGTTTTTCTATGACCAGATTTTATCAAGATTTTAAGGCTTTAAAGACCAAGTAAAATAATGCTCTGGTTCAAATGACAATTGGTCTTTAAATCAAATAGGCTACTCTTTATACATCATTCTGATTTAGATTCACATCTACTGGAGACTTTAGGGGAAACTACAGTTACTATAGGAAAGTGCTCAATTTCTCTAAAATTGTGACAAAAATATGATACCTATGACACTGTAGGTAAAATAGCTATGTTCAGTGGAAAATTATATTGTTCTCAAAATTTAAGTGTCTAGACATTGTTGAATAGATGTTACATTTGAAAACATGCAATTGCTACTTTGGATGTAATGGGTATCTTGACATCTATTTCCAGAAGGTAAAGTCTCAACATTTATCTGTAAACTGGCCATACTGTTTAATATAGCTTTATTCCAGTGGATTATTTAGTGTGGTCCACCACTGCTTAGTTTGAGAAATTTTCGGGATGCAGTCAAGGTCTCTTGTGCTTTAGAAGTTCATTCCGAAATGTCCACTTGAAGGAAATTCAGTGAATACAACTTTGGAATGCGAATCTCTGTAAAGGAATATCATGTCTTCAAAGTTCAGAAAGTGCTATCAAGTTGACCTTTGTCACACAGTGGGAAATAAAGAGTACCACCTTGTACTTTCTTCCTCTTTTCCCTGTCCATGTTGCTCAGCTCTTGACCTCTCTGCCTTCTTCTATACAAGAGAAATGACCTTATTTTATCTCTCTAATCCTCCCTTAAAGGCACTGAACCCAGCTTCTTGGGGTTAATTGTCTGATCCTCTGGCCATCTTCCCATTTAAACCCTGTGTGCAGTTAGAATTTGCTTCTTATTGTTTTCTTGTTTGCCTATTTTCTGGACCCTAGTAGGGCAAAAATCAGGCAAAAAACACCACCTTTTAGGCCAAATATATATATTTCTTGAGGGAATTGGGTTTCATTTAAATCTCAATCTAAAATTAAATTTACCAGCCCTTGTAATAAAGCCCTCAGAACATTCTGTACAAAAGTTGAGCTAAATGATTGACAGTAAAAATGTTACTCACCAAGTTCTCAAAGTTCTCAGTTTACTATCTAGGAGAATATTATAAAATACAATATTAATATTGTAAAGTACAATGAAGTATATGCACACACACAACCATGATATTTGAACTGTGTATAGTTTTCCATGAAAGAGCTGTTTTATGAGATTTTCAATTAAAAGTGCTAAATGATGCATTTGATAAACACAAATAGTTTTAAAGATTGGTTTTAACTTCTTTGTGTCCACCTCAATAGAATTTCCTTTAAAAATCTACTTTATTCAAATACTGCTCTACACCATGGAGTTTCCTATCCATTTCTGAAACCTCAAAAATGTAAAAGAAATCAATTAAGACTTCATAGTTCCTAGAAGAAGACAAGGTTACAGGTGAGTTAGAGTTCATATGTACTCAGAGTAACATCTTATGTTGATATTTAGCTTTATCTGTACATGTATATCTGGCATAACTACACTGGTTCTAACCAGCTATGTCTGCAGTCTTTTAACCATCTAATGTTGAGAATCACTTAAAGAGTTAGATTGCACCAGTAAATTCCTCCAGGAAGCAAAATCATTTAATATTCAGCTTTTGAGCATAGCCCATGGATAATAATATTGGTTGCCATAAAGCAATTTTCAAAGTATATTTCTGATGTATTCTGTATAGAACCTTCCGGAGAAAGTAGAAGCTTAAATAATGATAACCAGTGTTCTTCCCCAGACAGTCTAAGACACAGCTAGCCCAAGTCAATGGTATTTTAAAATGGGGTTGGTAACTTCTGTGACTTGTTAATGTAAACTATTAAAAACTCATAAGTTCTAGAAATATGTCCTCGAGTAGGTCTATATAGTATTAGGTTTAATAAAATTCAGTCGCATAGAGTAACTATCTTTCTCTTACAGTTGTTTTATTTTTTTTGAATTGCACATAATATTTATGACCATCAAAGTACAATGTTTATACTTGTCCGTCAGTTAGAAATAGCAGCAGTTTGTTAGGCTAGAGAGTTTAACATAAAGCCAATTTATAAACATGAAAAGCAGTAGTGTTCTGATATTCACCATCACACATGAATCTTTCTTTCAGGATTTTTTTAAATTGAAATTTCAGTATTATGAAAAATTAAAATAATACCCCAAACATGCCACAATCACTATTCACACAGAGAGTTAAAATGCAACATACAAAAACCCATTTAATACTGCTAAATAACAACAATAAACTATAACATTTCCTGAGCAGAAATGGTCAGACCCCTGAAACTTTTACAATGAATATTAGGGAAAAAATTAAGTTATCACTATTTTCATGATGTATAAGGCAAAAATTTACATGACCATTTCAAAATATACCAGTTAAGCTTTATACTTTGTAAGATGCACTGAACAGTAGTTCTTAAAGGTGAACACAAATGCTTCAAACACTATTACCAACGCCAACCTGTGTTTATGGTGTTTAAAGAGATGCATAATTAAAACCATAATATTTGTTACCTCTGATGAACAGATAATACCCATGATACTTCAAAGCAATCCTCTTAAGTTCTTATTTCCCTCATTTGTAATTTATCATGGTTCATTTCAAAGACATATTACAACTTTGTACCGATTCCAAGGGAATGTTTTTAAACATATACAGCCAGCAAATGAAATAAACTGTGCCCCTATGAAGTATCATCCTTTCTAATAAAAGAAATATACTTAAACACAAGCAAGATGCTCATGTTTAAATGAACTTATATGGCTAAGTATTAACTAAATTAAAGTGCAGTGTAAAGTAGTTAAAGTCTATTAGTATACAAATATCCACTAATATGCAGCAAACACTTCTAAAATGAGGACTAGATAACAATAAATAATCTTGGTGCTTTCATTTGTTGGTGTCTAATGTGAGATCCCCAAAATATCAGGTGTGCACTTGCTTGAATCAAGTTGTGCGACAACATCTTACAGTTGTTTTCATGGCAAATATTGAACTCTTTAGTGGACTTACGACTTGGAAGTACTGTTAGTTTGTATTGGATATAAAGAGGAGAGGAAGTGGGCAGAAACTAATTTGGCAAAGGACTTTATTTTAGTATGACTAAAAGACTGTCATTTTTAGGTTAGAGAAAGTTCCTTAAACCTAATGATTGAGGTAAATTTTAGCTAAAATGGCCTGATATCAGGTTCTTTCTTCTGATAAATTTTTAAAAGATATCTTTACTATTCAAAGGAAAAATGACAAATAAATAAAGGATTACATTTTATCTAATGAATCGTATCCTAAAAAATGACAATGAATTGTAGTAGGGACAGATAAAGAATTGTTACAGTTAAAATTACTAGTTTATTTGCATAATCCCAACATCCCTATATTAAAACAATAATATGCCCACATATGTTTTGTTTTACGAAAAGAACAGCAGGAAAAGTAAGTGTACAGTTAAGATTCATGGGTCTGAAAGAAAGATAAAGTCTGTCATTATGTTGAATGAGTCTCAAATTTACCTTTTCTTTACTTAAGGTTTGAATATAAAACTGCATCATTGTTCTATACCAACTTTCAAATAAATGGGTCATAGAGGGAAAGCTATTGATTAGTAATGGAAAATATAATCATAAGCATCACATTTTGACATTTCATTTACAAATGCCCACCTTAAGACAAAATCTAAGGTAGCAGGTCTGAAAGTCGTTCTTCGCTCAGGATTTGCAAACCCCAGTTCCCTTATGAGTGAACTCAAAATAGAATCAGAACTCCAGCTCTGTGCCTGCCAATCAGCACAGAAGCCACTTGCAGCTAAAGGCCTCCCAGACCCCCTGTGTGATGGCCAACTGGTCGGAAACTGAGCCATGGGTTGATCACAAAGCCACTAATCTCTCAGTCAAACAAAAGATTTGTATCTTGAAATTTCAGTGGTCTCATATAAAATGGTCTCTACAAAATTCAAATCTCTATAGTCTGCAGAAATATGTCATAGAATTTCTGATGTAGGCTTCATTTTAATATCCCTGGTAGAGGGGCAATTTCTAACTGGCAGACCACTACCTACTGTTATCACAGTTTTAATCATTAGTCTTATTTTTTGTATCACAAAAGACATGTAAAGAGTAAGTTCTTGTTTTTAAGTTTTTACAGCTAATGAATAAAACTATGCAACTAAACTAAAGGCATTGTGCTAAAATATAGTCTCACAAATACAATGGTAACAAAAGTAGAAAATATGCAGTTTATGTGGCTTTCAAGGAAGGAATCATAGACACAAAATGCTTGGATGAAATTCTGAATAAAAAGCAACAAGCTATAAAATTTTATTTGCATTATTATCACAAGTATGTAGGGAAAATAATTTAAAAATCAGGTCAATGTATATACACGATGCCTCTGCATAGGAGAATGATAGGTGATTTTTTTTTCTTTTTTGCATAATCAGGGGAGCATGAAATACTTTGAAACTCTGGGACAAAAAAATCAAAACACCAGCAAAATGGTTGACACCTACAATATAACACAGTGAGTTGACTTGAGGAAGAAGTGAATTTTTTTCATAAGTACCCCCCACTTCTACTTCAATTAGCTAGTAGTAAAGGTAGTATTGTTTTTCAAAACAAGAAGAGGTAAAAGATAACCCAAAGCGTCTACTTCAGTGATGAACTCAATAATTCAACTACCTCTACAACAGACAACATACATGCTGTCACAGATGAGTGTCTATCGGCTTCTAAACTATAGCATGCAGACTTGGGAAACAGTGTTTTCCTTAACACACTCCTTATGGAATGAATTCAGAAGACTCTTGAGTTGTCCTGAAAAAAAAAAAAAAGCAGCCTCTCACAGCTGGCTTCTCTATTTTTGGCTTCTCCCATCCCTGTTTTCATGGCAGCTGAGAAATATTACTGCGAAAAATTATCTTTTATTTTAGTCTTGAAAAATAACTCAACAGAAAACCCTGCAACTTCAGCAGTAGAGACTAAGAGTTCCAGATCATATTGTGGAAGTGCATTCATGGACCAACCTTTGGGAAAGAGAAAGTCATATAAAATAATATGTTCTACTTATGCATGACTTTCCCAAAGCGTATGATGTTTACATATAGTGCATAACAAACATATTTCACCAAAGTTAATATGTCCCCTAGGAATAATTATATAAAATAGGTGTGTAATCAATCTCATACATAGAAAAGGCACAGTGTAAAGAAAAGATTAATCTACCACCATTCAACAGAAACAAACGATTAACACATTTATTTCAAGATGGAAATAACATTCAGTTTTTTGAGTTTCTTTCTAGGCTCCCTTGTTAATTATGCATACATATAAAGTTAAATGATTCATGACAGTAATTTTGAAAAGTATAACTGCCACATTTGATCCAACAAATTGGCTTTAAAAAAAGATAGGATTGTAGCTTTATCATCTGAACCACACTTGAAAGAGTAATGACAAGTTACTTGAGTTTTATTGACTCAATCAGATCATATGGTGAGTCATTTCCAGACGTATCGATAAACTCATTGATTCCTCTCATTCTTGTAGTCACTGGACTATAGAAAAAAGGATCAGTAGCCATTTGACCTTCATTGTGTATTAAACAAACACCAGATGGCAAGGATTCATTCAGGAAATCCATTCTTTCTTCTTCATAGTCATGTTCACACTGTTGCTTCCCACTGAGCCTTTATATCTGTTTGTCATGGTGCCAGAGCTGCCCACATAGCACCTTTCACGCATCACAGCTTTCAAATCTTGTCCCATTAGTTTCATTTTGTTTCCATCATAAATAATCTCCCACTTTCTCATACACTCTTTCATTATCTAATAATGGACTGGGTCATTATACAAAGCAGCCAAGTATTAAAGGGTTAGTGAGTACAGTTTGTCCATTTGGTTTCTGGCCAGTATGTAAACTTTTTATTAAACAGATAAATTTATACAGCTTTGAAAAAGGAAACTCAAAGCCTACAAACATCCTTATCCCTCTAACAAGTTTTCAGGAGCACTAGACGTGTACAAATGAGAACTTTTGAGCCTCAGATTGAAAACTTTAAAGCACCAAATTCTGAGCATTAACTTAATTCGACCTAATTATTTCAAGAAACACACAAAAGCAAATACCCTGTCTTCTGAAAAATTCCACCACTATTTCTCTCCTTGGTCATTTCCTAGACTCATTTGGACATGAGCCAGCCAGCTAGAAGTGTTGAAATGCTGGTAAGCATTAACAAGCCCAGGCACCCCATTCTGAGGGTGTTATCCTATGAGTAAGTTTCAAGTCTAACACTTGTTTTTTTGGATAATGTTGTACAGAGACAAACTGAGAAAGCTGGACTTTGTTTAAGATTTACTGCCAGAACTGCAAAGTTTACTAGAAACAAGGAATATTCTGTGGTCTCAGCACAGTGACCCTTCAGAATGCATAGAAAATTAAATGGTAAGCAAATATAGTATACTAACAGAATCGGAATTTTTTCACTTAATATGTAAAAGCTAAGACATTTAGAATGAGTATTTGGGATGCTGAGAACATGTCAGCACTGAGTTAAGTCATTCCAGCCTTTTATTCCCACGGGCAGGCCAATTATCAGGGGATAATTGGGCTGATAACGAGCATTCTGACTGGTCAAGAGGTCTCTCTGGGGCTACTGCACCCCTTTCCCTCATAGGGTTATCTTTGGAGTCAGAAATGACAGGTTATAAATGAGAATTCTTGAAAGAAATAAATATTTTCGAGAAAAAATCAATTTGCATTGATTAAAAATAAGGTGTTGCATGCTAAATTTATTTTGAAATAAAGGAACACAGATACAAGCAATTTGGTACCACACAATAGAAGTAATTCAACTATTTTGTTTGTTTTTGTGCCATATTTCTACCATGTGAAATTATTTAACTGTATTTAGAAAAATAGAAAAGAAAAAAGACTCACTCATGATTTCATCTTCTTAATAGAGCCAATTTAATAATTTGGAGTTTGAAGTATGTATTTAAAACAAAGTCAAAAGCAGCATTTGTGTAAGAAATTGTTTTATTATGTACTGTTTTATGTTCACAGTAAACTCGTATCAGCCTAGTCTATATTAGACACTAAACTAAATGTTTTCTGCTTGGAGTTCTTTTTTCTCCCATTCCTTAGTAGTTCACTTCTGCTTCTTCTTCGACTTCAGCTTGGTTTGCACTTCCTCAGAGAGACTTACTTGACTTCCAAAGACCAGATTCTTACTACGCACCCTTACATATTGCTTCTTCCTACTCCCTATCATAGAAAATGGTTATTACATTGATGTCTATGTCTTATAGTGAACAGTAAATTGTATAACAGCAGAGAGACTGTTCTTTTGCCTAATAATATATTCTAGCACATAATAGATGTTCAATAAGTAATCACTGAGTCAGTGATTAGACATATGAATTTAGGAATTTTCTATGTCATTCTAGATTGTGATATGTGAAGAAGTAAGAGAAAATGCTCTGGGTACTGTCTTATAAGTAAGAATACATCTCAGTAAGGATGGTTTCCTCTCTACCAATCTCATAACTCAACACTTCCCATGCTCATAACATCAAATAATCGCTCTACACTAGAAGAAAATAACTGAGCTATAATTTTATGCATGGTCATTGTTATTGTTTGTGTCTGCATGTCCCCTCAAAGCCTCATGAAGTCATGGACTTTTACAGTTTATGATTGATCCATGATCCAATGCTGGGATTATGGGTGTGAGTGCTGCGCCCACCCTGGGGCAGAGAGTTTGCGTATGTAAGGTGGAGGAAGAGGCTGCTTGCCCACCACTCCTCCTTTTTGTTCTCTCCCATTCTGCCCTTGCTGCTTTTGCTATCTTCTGCTGCCATGAACTGTTGCCCTCTGCCGTGCACCACTCTGCCTTGGAGCCAGCCAAGTACAGACTGCAACTTCCACAAACCATAAGCTAAATAAACTTTTCATTCCTTAATTTTGGGCATCAGGTACTTTTTCTCATTAACAAGAGAAAAGAAACCTAGACAGCTATGTAGAAGAAAGAGTAAGAAACCAGGTGGAGAGAAAGAAACTACTTAAGGGTTCCGGTAGAAATGGTCAATAATTGTTTTCTATATACTGTCTTCTCCTGAATATACAAGGATCATTCTTTCGTGGATTTCAGGATAACATCTACTTTCATATCTAGTTCCTCAAGTCAAATTGTAAATCTAAAAAGTGAAGCAACTCATTATACACAATTTGGCTTCACAAGTTCAAATTACAGATTAAAAAATAACCAGTCATTTCCAATTTGAACCTCAACTTATGAATTCTGTCTCAAATATCAATTTAAATTTCCTCTAAACGCTGTGTCCATTTCTGGACAACATCGACAAACTTCATTTGCATTTCAGTTTCATCTCTATTGCTACTGTAACCCGAAGTCCTTTATTATAAAGTGTGGACATTTTATTTTTAAAGAACTAAAAATTTCATTCTTTATGTTATAACAATTTCAAGCCTAATTATAAATCTACAGGAAAATAAGTGTTATGTTTCATTATCTTGATACTTCACAGTTTTATGGCAATGTAGGTTTAAAAATTCTAAAAAGTTAAATAATTTGTCCATCAAAATACTACACAAATGGATATTTTTAAATATGAATAAACATTTTTGAAAAATTTTAGCTTCCTAGGAAAATGGTGCAGAAAGTTAAGCAGCCTTTTCCCCCTGTGCGCACACTTACATAATTTTTCCCACTACCAACCTTCCTACTAAAGTGACTCATATGTTCACCAATGAACAAGCAGTGACACAGTATATGCCATCTAAAGTCCACAGTTTACATTACAGACCACTTTTGGTGTTGAATAATCTATAGGTAAATAATGGCATGTACCCGCCATTTTCATACTGCACAGCAGTTTAATTAACCTACAAATCTGAGCTCTAGCTGTTCCTCCCTCCCTCCCCACATAAATCCTAGTAACATTAATGTTTTTGTTATCTGCATAGTTTTTCCTTGCATACAGCATGATGCTAACACAGCATTAAATAAAGATGCTGTGTGCAATGTGATTCCAAATATATGACATAGTGTAGTGTGTTGTTTCATTTACTTAGCAAATCTATTTATTGTCTCCATATTTTTTCATGGTTTGACAACTTATTTTTTCAGCAATTAGTAGTATTCCATTATCTGAATGTATCACAGTTTATCACATCAAGTTTGGGCAATAATGAATAAAGTTGTTACACAAATTTCTGTGTAGGTTTTCCATATAGGTACAAGGTTTCATTAATTGAGCAAATATCGATGAACACAAGGCAGACTTTTATGAGAGCAAAAGTCACCAATCTACCTTCTACAGGACTATTTTATGTTCCCATCATCCAGGAATTAGGGCCTTTGTCACCCTGCATCCTCACCACTCTGTGATATTGTCAATGTCTCGGATGTAACTATTCAACTGGGTATGTAGGAGTACCTGCATTAATATTCTAACGTTCAATTCCTTATAATGTGTGATACTGAGCATCTTCTACTGCCATGTGAAAATTTTTCAGGTCTTTTGACAATTTTTGATTTAAATTGTTGGCTTGCATATTCCTGAGTTTTAAGAGCTCTTTGTACATTTTGAGTAACAGCCACTTATCCAATATAGATGTGCCTCCCATTTTCTCTGTCTTTACCTCTTCATCTTCTGCTGTTTACATTTTAATTCACAGAGCAAAAGTGTTTAATTTTAATGAAATGTGACTTCGTACTTATTTCTTCATGCTTTGTACTTTTTGTGTTATACCTAACAAAAAGTAGCCATCATGAAAGTCATCTAAGTTTTCTCTTGTGTTGTCTTCCAGAAGTTTTAGAGTTTTCCATGTTACTGTTAGGGTTGTAATCTATTTTGAGTTGATTTTCATGAAGGATGTAAGATTTATAGCTCCACTTGTTCCACCACTATTTGGTCAAAAGACTATATTTCCTGGCTTGCTCTGCCTTAGCCCTTTTGTTAAAGATCAGCTGACTACATTGGTGTGTTTCCAAGCTCTCTAATAGGTTTCGTGGATCTGTCTTCTCTTTCAGCAACATTGCATGCTTTTATCTGCTGTTTTAAAAATTCAAATTTATTTTAACTGATATATAAAAATTATACATATTTATAGGATGCCATATGATATACACACACTGTGTGGTGTTTAAAACAGATTTTAAATATCTACTTCCTCAAATATTCATTTTTTGTGATAAGAACATTCCAACTCCTATCCTCTAATTTTTTAAAATACAATGCACGTTATTCTTAACTGTAGTACTCACAATGTCCTTTGTTACTGTAATTTAATGAGTAGGACTTGTGAATTTGAACGTCAATTTTCTTTTGTCACTTCCATAGTAGTCGGTTGCTTATTTTGTAATCTCACTGGTCTATACAAACTTCAGGAACATTTAGCAAATTTCCAAAGATCACTTCCTCCAACTCTGAGATTTCATTCAATCTATGTCACAAGTTGGGATGAACTTTTCTCTTAACAATCTGACTCTCCCTGTTCATGGCCATAGAATATCTAATCATGTACTTCGTTCTTTGTATTCTGGATCAAAGCTTTGCGGTTTTCTCAGAGGGATAATAAGTTAGTTAGTTAGTTAGTTAGTTAGTTAGTTAGTTAGTTAGATTTATACCAAAGCATTTCATTTTTTAATACTAATATAAATGTCAATGTCTTTTAAATTCTGTATCACTTGTTTTACTCAATTGGAATGCAATTGATTTTTATATATTAAGCTTGTATCTCACTAATGTGGGAAACTAAATGAGAAAATAAGATTTAAAATGTACGATAGATATTGTGAATTGGGAAGAAACTGTTCAAAAGAAAAACTGTAATGAGGGAAAGGGGAAAGGAAGACAGGGGAAAAGAAAAAAGATATATTTATGCACAAGATAGTTATATACCTACTTTTTCTTGGTTTATTGAAAAGAAATGTTTGTGCTTATACTGTTTGGCAGAGATTTCATGCCTATACCTTGCACTCTGAATAACTGCTATGATGACAGCAACATACAATGTACGAAGTATTGAAGCTCTCGTCCTCCTAACCTGTTCCGGAACTCTGTTGTATTGTTATCTTTATTTTTCTCTTTAAAATAAAAAATGTTAAAGCTTGTATCTCAAAGCCTTGCTAGAAATTTTATTAATTTTGAGAATATTTGTCAAATTTTTGGATTTTGCAAATAGGTGATCATGCATTTTCAATCAAAGGCAGTTTCTGTTTCTAATTCCTCTGAGTGTATACCGTTTATTTTGTTTTTAGAATGTATCATCCATGATGCACTGTGCAATGTTGAAAAGTAGGAGTGAGAAGAAACGTCTCCCCTTGTTCCTGATCTTAGTGAGGAAGATTTGAATTTCTTACCACTTAACATGATGCTAAGTACAGGGTTTTTAAAGGCTCTATGTGCCAGGTTGAGTAAAATCCCCTCTGTTCCTAGTTCACTAACAAGTCATTAATAAGTGTTGAATTTGTCAAATGCCTTTTCTACATCTATTGATAGGGTTATGTGACAGTTTTAGCTTATGGTGAATTATATTAATTGATTTTCAGACTTTTGATTACCTTTTAAACAGGAATGAATCCCTCTGGTCATAGTGTGCAATTATTTTTATAAATTATTTTATTTGTTTGCTAGCATATTTGAAGAATTTTGCACTTGCGTTTATGAGAAATATTAGTTGATAGTTTACCTGTAATGCTTTTGTCTTGCTTTAGAAATAGTTATTTGTCTGGCTTCCCAAAATTAATTAGAAATGAAACCCTCTGCCATTATCTTCTGGAAGAAACTGTAGAGAATGTAAAAAGAAATATTTAGTAATTCACCGGTGAACCCAACTGGACCTAGTGCTTTCTGTTTTGTAGGAATATTAGCTAGTGATTGCATGTCTTTAATAGATTCAGAAGATGGAAATTATCTATTTCTTCTTGTGATTTTTGGCTGATGCTTTTAAGCAGTTGATTACTATACTCTAGGTTATTAATTTATGTTCATCTGGGTTATTAGTATTGTTGAGTTGTTAATATTTTGTCTTTTTTTTATTCCCTAATTTCCCTTGTTAGAAGTTTATCTATCTCATTGACCTTTTCAAGGAAACAGGTTTTGATTTCATTAATTTTCTCTATTACTGTTTTTATATCCCACTGATTTTTGTCTAGCTTTTCTCTTTTTTCCTCTAACATTGGATTTAATTTTCCCTTTAAGTTTTGTATGATGAAAGTTCAGATAATTGATCTTCAATTTTCTTTTCTAATATCCATATAACATGTATATTACTTCACTGCTATACATTCCCTCTGAGCACTATATCATACACAATTTGATAAGTTGTATTTCATTTCAATTTAAAATACTTCTGAATTTCTCTTGAGATTTATTCTTTGATCCAATTGCTATGTAGAAATGTGCAGTTTAATCTCCAAATATTTTAGAATTTTCTAACTGGTGGTCTGAGCACATGTATTATGTGATTATAATTGTTTTAAATTTGGCGGGTTGTGACTTGAAGCCTACAATTTGGCCTTTCATTATAAATATTCCCTGTAAGCTTGAGGAGAATGTGTGTTCTACTATTGTTGGAGTGGTTTAGAGATGTCAATTATATTCGGTTGCTTGATGGTGCTGTTGAGATCAGCTATATTCTTACTGATTTTCTACCCAATATATCTGTCCATTTATGATTAGAGGAATATTAAAATCTCCACCTATAATAGTACATTCATGTATTTTTCCCTTATAATTTTGCCTAATTATTTTAAGACTCTGTTTTTAGGCACATATATATATTTCGGATTTTGTGTATCATTAGAGGCGAAATGGAAGCACTCTGTGACCCAATGGCATATGACCCTGGACTGTGAACTAAGCAGTGCTTCTCAGCTTATCCTTCCCCTTTTATGTGGGTCAAGGTGGCTACAGGGACAGGAGTTGTGTATTTGCCTTGTCCAAGTTAACTGGGCTCTGATATTACTCCAGTAGTTTAGGTTCTGGTAAAATGTTCTTTCTCTTGAGGGCAGGACTTATTAAGAACAAAATTCTCTGGCATATCTTGAAATGGCTCCCTTTCCCTTCTTCTGCTGGAAGCATGAGATGATTCCTCTCTAGTATTTACTGGATCTGACAGACCTCTGGGAGGTATAACACAGCTCATCTATGACTGGGTTCTGCAGGCGGTTGTTACTCTTAGTCTTATCCACACTGGCCCTTCGCAATGTGTAAAATATGACTGCTGTGGTTTCCTTTACCTGGATGATCCCACGGATGCTTTTCTTCATTGGTTCTGCTCTGATTCTTCATGAATTTGCCCGTTTATACAGTTTTAGGCACAATGACTTGCCTATGACCTGAATTTTCTGATGAGATCAAGAAGCTGATATTTTTTAATCTATTGAGCTTTTTGCTTAGTAGGATGAGGAGGTGATTCTTAAGCTTTTTACCTCCAAGACCGTAAGGCTCATCATTTTATTTTTGCAGACAAGTACATTGCGGCTCATAAAAATACATTTGATGATACAGCCAAAGCTGCAGAGTGGAAAAGCATTTCGAGACATAAATTTAGAGTCAATGCAAGTTTCCTAGCCATAGCAGAGGAAGTCTCATGAGAACAGCTCTTTTGGACAGACCGACAACGTGGAGCTACAGCAAAGGCACTGTGTTTCTGGATTTATTTCTAAGTGCATGCTGGTAGTTAGGTATTCTCTCGTAGCTGGTGGCAGCCATTGGTGGAGTTGAGGAAAGAACACAGTATCCCTACAGGTGTGATGGCTCTTTCACGGTTTCCATATCACCAAGAAAAGAGTACAGAGGGGACCTTTGAAATCAAGCACTTCCTGGAAATACCACCATTCTACCATCCCTGCAGTATTCTCAGACTGACATTTATTAACCGTCTTTTTGCACTGGTCAGTCTACCATTAATGTGGTAACTACAAAATTTGAACAACTCCCCCGTGTATATGAGAAATCTGACCCTCTAGGGTGCAGCAATCAGAAGGCAGCCTGTTTGTTCTAACCAAACAGACCCATGCCCTACCTGGCTTCTCTCTATTTTTCTTAATAGCACTTTCCATTTTGCAAATATTTATTGAATAAACACCTCATTCACAAGTGAAATGGTTCCATGCCTAGAAAGTATATCAGTTTGGATAATTTTAAGACTCAATTGATTTATTTTAAATAAATACAAAATGTAACTACATGAATATAATTTATATGCTCTTTTTCACTGTTATGACTATAGATAAAGTCATTTGCAGTTCCCACAAATATATACCCCATGGTACATTATGCTTAAATTCTGCAAAACAGTATGCATCAGAATTACCTAAATG
Organism: Dinomys branickii; assembly: GCA_004027595.1. Lineage (NCBI taxonomy): Eukaryota > Metazoa > Chordata > Mammalia > Rodentia > Dinomyidae > Dinomys > Dinomys branickii. Next base: position 23,142 of record PVLD010024950.1, read on the forward strand.
AAGTTTAGTAATATTTCAAATATTGTGCTAATCTATACATGTTTTTCCTGTATAATTTTATATTTATTGCTGAAATAAAATGCTATGGCAAGAAATTTAATTACTAAAATCTTTAAAAGTGCTATCTTTGATTAATAGCAATTATGAGTTATTTTTTCTTTATATTTTGATACTTTCTAAAATTTCTATGAATACATATTAATTCTATGAGAAGAAATATCATTTAAAACAAAGACTATTTTAGGATCCTGAAGGTAAAAATATGAATTTCCCAGTAAAATTGAAGTTAAAAATGTTAGAATGGTCTATTCTTTCATCCACCTTAATAAAATACGAATATGGAAGTTCTTCTCATCTCTGTCCTGAGTGGGACTCCTGAAATGGTTTATTTTTAAGGGTGAATGGTTTAAGCTATGTTTATATTTTTATTATTTATTGATATAATAGTTTTAAGAACACCCATTATTTTTTAGTTCTTTTCCTATTTCATGTGAATTAAGTAAAATTATATTGTAGGAAATTTTAAAATAATTTTAGATTGATGAAAAATCACACCAGTGATTTCTTTTTTATTTTTACTTAAAAAAATAAAAGTACAAAAACATATTAACAAACAGACACCAATTAGCATAAAAAATAGTACAATCACAACTAAACTATAGACAAGGTGACATGGTCTCAACAGTGGTTATTGCTTTATCCATTGGTATCTTCGAAGTGTAAATATATGAACCCATATATAGACATGCAAATTTAGTCAGACAATTAATCCTCTCAACAACAGAAAAAACACAAAAACCAACAATCCAAAGACAAAAAAAAAACAGGCAAACAACAACAACAACAGAAAAACCACCAATAGTTGCTGCTTGGCATATTGATATCTTCGAAGTGTGTGTTCAGGATAACACATACAGACATACAAGATTGATCAAATAACCTGTCATCGATTATTGCTTAGCATTAAGTGATATAATACAATAGTAGAACCATGTTAGCCCTCCTGCATATATGTATATTCATATATACATGCATACATTTTTCTCTCTTTTCTACTTTCCCTCGTCCCATCTGTTCTTTGTTTTAGAACAGATTTCCTTCATGTCTCTTAGTTTATATTCCCATGCTCGGGTTCTTACACCAGTGATACAATACGTTGCCTGCACATGAATTGCTGATTTATTTCACTTATGAGTTTGGACTCCAGTTTTCACCACTTGCCTACAAAGTAACCAAAACTGTCTTTCTTTATAGCTGAATAATATTCCATTATATAAAAATGCCACAATATTTTAATCCAGTCTTCTGTGGATGGGCACTTGGGTTGCTTCCACATTTTAGCTATTACAAATTGTGCTGCTATAAACATGGGTGCACATATATCAGAGTGATATGATGTTTTCAGATCTTCTGGGAAAATACCCAGAAGAG